>JAVQJD010097191.1:0-42357 GCA_036023655.1 Nannoperca australis | reverse complement strand
TGTGTGTGTGTGTGTGTGTGTGTGTGTGTGTGTGTGTGTGTGTGTGTGTGTGTGTGTGTGTGTGTGTGTGTGTGTGTGTGTGTGTGTGTGTGTGCCAGATGTAATGAAACTGCGGTGTAGTGTCATGGTTCTGCCGGGAAGCAGAGGAAGGAAAACTCTCAATGTCAGGAAATCAGAGTGGGTGGGTGGTGGGGTATTAATGGGGTCTAATGTGTGTTGGTTTTTCTGTGTGTGTGTGAGAGAGAAAGAAAAGGATATCAAAGTTAGAATTAGTTCTGGAAGCAACTACTAGGCTAGTTCTCCTTCCAGTTGGAGTTTTTTTAAATAATCTGTCACTGATCCACACACACACACCCACACACCCACACACACACACACACACACACACACCAAAACAACAAAAACAGACATGCATAACTGTCAGACAGTGGTAAGCTTTTAGTATACAACTTTTCCACACCATAACATGGGAATCCAAGCTCACATTTTGAAAAAATTTCTTTAATCCCAAAATCAAGCTGACAACATGTTGTCCATGTTGGCAACAGACTGAGTAAAACAGCACAGACATAGTATTAAGACAGAGACAAAGGCCCATGAATCAAAAGCATGTCCCTGGTTGGCCCTGTTTAGCGCACTAAAAACAAGGCTAATGACTGAAACAGGACACGGCTAATCTTGTTATCTGTTTATCTCTCGTCCAGACTGTGTGTGTGTGTGTGTGTTTGTGTGTTTATGCATGTGTATTTGTGTGTTGAGCATACGTGTGCTACCCGCCTCTCCTCTGGCTATGTCTTCGGTTTTAGCTGTGGTGTGGATATTATTCTTTGCATATTTTATTGTGTCCCATGTTGGTATTTTATAATTATACACAACTGCTTTGCCAACTGCCCGCATTGTATTCAGAGCGCACAAACATTCACACACAGAGATAAAGTAAAACCAGCATCTTTTGTGTGGACAGCCAGATCGGAATGAGAGATTCTTTCATATCTGGTTCATTCCTCTGCGATCTGTTTGCTCCCCATCCCACACATTCTCATTAAGGTGGAAGCCGAGACCCTTTCTAAACTTTTTCTGTCTCCATAAAATACTTTTAATTCTTGTCACTTCTGAGTGTGTGCAGGCGTGAGCAGGTGCACGCATGCTTGCTGATTTGCAGCACGCTTTTGTACGACTTTGTTTGTGGACTCAAAGTTAAGTTTTTGCACTGAGTATGTGTGTGTGCGCACTGAGACTTAGAGTGGATCTCTGCCAGGGCTTAGGGCTTGGCTGAGAGAACGCCTCAAACCAGTTTACTCTGGTTGTGTAGTGGAGAAGTCTGGGGGCGGTACAAGTACCTCTTAAAGCTGCAGACCATGTGTATCTCTGCCTCTGTCTCTCTGTGTGTCTGTATTGTGTTAGTACATCTGTTAATGTGCATGTTCATATAATAACATTTTATAGCATTTGGATGTTACATACATTGTAGTACATAGTGGATAGATATTCACCTGATTGTTTTTGGCTTTGACAGTTTGCTTTTTTGTAAAACTTTTCATGAGAATTTGAATTGATTGTTTATGTGTGTGTGCAAGTGTGTGGGTGAGTTCTTGGCCCTCCCTTAGATAATTCTTTCCCGCATTTTACTTTCAAGGACAGCAGACAAAAAGGACAACAGAGGAGAAAAGAGCAAAACCAAATAGATTAATGCTGAATAGGTCAGCATGAAGTGGAGAAGTTTGTGCTTCATTGCAGGATGACACTACTAGTTTTATTAGAATGCCGGAGGCAAAAGCACACTCTTTGGGCTCACTTTGCATGTGTGTGTGCTCACTGGGTATGTGCTCACTGTGTGTGTGTGTGTGTGTGTGTGTGTGTGTGTGCATGCACGCTGCTAGTTCAAGTAGGCAGTGTAAATAAGGTTTAAGCTTAGGGTGGACGGCTCAGCATGGGGTGTACTGAGGAATGGAGGAACAAGCATCTCTCGCCCTCTCTCTAAGCGAGGTTGCACAAGCTGTGCAGAAATACACCACAAAACCCTTTCACTCTAGAGGCTTTCCATTACATCCTCATGTACACGCACACGCACACACTCAAACACACACACACACACACACACACACAAACAGTACGTGATGATGATGCACATATAATCATGTATTTCTCTGTGTTCTGGCTACTTTATTTGTTGGATTTGTTCATTGCATCATCATCCAAATTGCTTTTTGGGGAGCTTCAGAGAGTTTTAGTTTTTTCTGTGGAACAGGCAATGCCATTTCTTCTAAAAGATTTTTCCATTACTCATTTCAAACAACAAACTGTTTTACACAGTATGGCTTTGTTTGATTTGTGAAGTGGAAATGTACTTTTTTTCTGTGTGCTCAATATATATTCGCGTGTTTTGCAGAAAGCCCTCAGGTCATGCTGATAAGGAGGTGATGGCTGCCACCGTCCTGACCTCGCTGTCCACATCCCCTTTGGTGCTCTACCCTTCCTCTGCACCCACAGGTAACCTCACTCTGCCATCTGCATTCTACTTGCTGCATTGGAAACTGCTGAATCAAACACTGACTCATCCACTGTATTAAACAAATCAAGGTTAAATAATGCAGAGGGTTCCTCACTCTCGGGAGGAAAAATAAAAATGGCTTAATGTTAGTTTGTGCTTGAGTTATGTGCTAACCTGTATATTTGTCTGATGGAAGGGAGTTTAAGGGGATTATTTGCACTAGTCCCTTATCTTTGTGTATGCTTACCCAAGCCCAGCACTTACTGCCAACTGTTCAGCCTTGACCATATCACCACAGCTCGATTTGCTGTTTCCAGTATTACTGTGGTTGCCATCACCATGCCAACCCTGCCAGACGGTCAAAGTCTCGTTGGCATGCAGTTTTTTATTTATTTATTTTTTACCTCAGTATTAAACCAAGGCTACTGCTTATACTCTCAGTAAGGCAACATATCCCTTCATATCCCTTATCACCCAGGTTAACACTGCTGTACCAATGGTCCAAAGAAGATATAAATCAATCTTTTTCATTGTAGAATTCAGCAGTTATTAGATCTTGATAGATCTTTGGGTAAATGCCCAAGCTTGACATGTAAAGTTGTTTTTCATCATAGTACTTCCCTATAGTGTATCTTTTTGGAGTATAAATAGGACTCATTCTGTATAGCATTCTGTGTCAGTTTCTCTCTTACGGGAATGACACATGGTCCACCCCAGGGCCTTAATAATTCAGTGAAATAGTACAGTAATCCTCATACACAAACTGATATTTGCTATATATTCATATGAACTGAGATTCAGCTCCTTACATTTCTATAGGAAATGGTAATTGATTGGTATGAATTAATCACATACATCAAGCTTTGTTCTATGTTGGGGTTTAGGTTTAGTTTTTTACTATGTTTTGCCACAGTGAAAGTCGGATCAAGCCAGCGCGATAATAAAATCTTATAGATTAAGCATTATTGGATTGGTCAAAAGTGTTTAGAAAGGGTTGGTGGGCCAAGACTATAGTACATTGTCCAGGAAATTAAAGGTGTGTTGGGCTTAGAGATGGTGTAGGCAAAATATGTGCAACCTGTGCAAAACCTTCTGCCTCTCTCTCTCTTTCTCTGCTGCCTCGTATCACTCCGCTAAGCCCCTCCCACCAAACCCACGACTTCGACCGGCAGCAGAAGGAATCAGTTCCCCTGCGAAACCGTATCCCTCATAGGGCTCACACTCCGCAGTGTGAGTCTCACCGAGACCGAAGTCCCTCCCGCTGCGACGCCGCAGAGCAGAGCGCCCCAGGCTTCAGAGGCAGCAGCAAAGCCGTACAGTAGCGGGAAGAGAGGCTAGTACACCATACACACGCCACTGTCCCCCCTCAAAAGTAATTCCCCACAGTCATCATGGCTCTTTGCCTCGTCGATATGAGCACCATGGCATCAAAGATAATGAGCCTGAAGCTCCGTGTGGAGCCGGGACGTGTTGTTTTGCACTTGGTATTGGAAATTTATCACAAGTTGCAGGAGTTTCAGCAGGATTTTCTCTCTGAAATAACCTGTGATTGGGTAAAGTCTACTGTCATGGGCTAGATTTTCTGAAGCCTGGAAACAGCCAAGAATGCTGAAGTAGACGTTTTCTCTCAGACCACTTGAATTACATTATGCTGCATGGTTAATATATCATTTTTGCCCAATGATGCAAAAAGATAACTGCCTACTCAACCTTTAATGGCCAGAGTTCAGTATAGCTAAATTATACATTTTAGGACAGTAATGTACTGTAAAATATATCATTTATATATCACACAGGAATCACTTTTGAGAGATTGTATTTCCATTACAGAGTTAGTATTTGGATCAGAATAGTTTTGCATACTGTCCTAACATTATGTTTCCAATGTTATTTTTATTTCAGGCCTTTAAAGTGGTGCGCACTTATACTCATGTTCACATTTGGCTGTCTTTGTTCATCTTCATATTTGCCGGTCTTTAAATGTGAACCATCTTCTTTTTAGCCATGTCTTGCCATTAATCTGAAGCTGTTTTCTTTAAACTGCAGTCCCAGAGCAGGCCAGCAGGGGTTGGAAAGAGGTACTGTCGGCTAGCTACAGCAGCTCGACCAGTGGCAACTGGAGCTGGGATGCCAGTGACCAGTCAGTGCCCTCCACACCGTCCCCACCGCTTTCCAATGATAACAACAAGAACTTCCTGCTCTCGTCCCAGGGTGATGATGTCAATGAGGATGTCACAGAGAGCACGCACTTCCTATTTGAGGACCCCATACCTCGGAAGCGAAAGGTAAAGATGGATATTAATGTCCCGCTGCAAGAAGCAGAATACGTTTTACACACGTTTAATGTCATATCCCATTACAGGGAATTTTGTAATGCAAATATTATTAATTGTTTTATTTTTATATATGACATAATATATGTGCTTTCTGTTTGTAACATCCCATATTGGGCCCTGCTCATTGTAAATCCAACATGCTTTAAACGCAACACAAGTTATATTTGTCTTTTCACTTGTTGAACTCTTCTTTCTGAATTTGATTGTCATTACTTGCAATAAGGCATCATTCCAAAGCAGTGTAATACCTGTGTAGTTTTGCTTAGTGTGTTTAGTATATTTTAAAGTTTAAAATTGAACTGATGACAAGAAAAGAAAAGGTGAAAATGTCCTCCTGTATCATATTCACGCGGATTCACCACATTTGTTTTTGCTTTTAGATTTTAATTAATATGTTATTTATTTTTGGTTAAAGAAATGGTTAACCCTCCTGAACAGCTGGACATATCTGTGAAATATCTGTGGAAGTGTTTAGGGAAGTGTTTATGGGTTGATGACAAAGCACAGTAAACAGATCAGAACACAAACACTTCAGATTATAAATCAGACTATTTATCACACATCTAATAAGCAAACTATATATCATGAAGATTATAAATTCAACAAAAAAAGTACAGAGTCAGTACAGTTTCTTGACGCCGCTAGTTGCTTGACACAGTCGCTTGTGGTTTTGTGGTTATCACAGTAGCCTTAGATGATGTCTAATTCACTTTTAGCTTAAACCAAAAATCTGTGCACGCTGAGTAATTCTTCAGGGCCACAGTTGTAGAGAAACAATTCTCATGTGCTTTTGTTATTTCTATAAAGTAGTAGCAGGAACAGATATGGGGAAACCCACTACAAACATTCAAAAAGTGCAAGCACAATACCGTTTTAAAGCCTCTGACACAAGGCCCTGTCGCTTTCTGCTTGTGGGGATGATGGATTGTGTTCTCTCTTTCACTTCTTTCCCTCTTCTTTCTCTCCCTCTTTTTTTATACTATAGAAACAGTCCAGAACGTCAAAGTGTTTTCACTGTCAAGAACCTTTCCAGCCCCTTTTTAGCCTTTTCACAGGGAGAGGTAGGAAGGTTTAGTAAAAATGGAGGAAAGGGGAGGGATGAACAGCAGGAAGTAACAAAAGGTTTAAGGGGATGCATAAAAATGAGTACAGTCAGACTGAAGGGGTGTAGAGGAGGAGAGAAGAATTGACACTTAAAAAAGGTAGCAACTGGAGGAGAATTGAATCTCAATATGTTCCTCCAGCTAAAGAACGACAGAGGAAAGCTCATACACTGTACAATATGTGGGTATTTACAATTCAACCTCTCTAGAGTGGGGCAGCAGTGAAGAATATTGAGCTGCTGAATGTATGAAACCATAAAGACTCCAAGGAGGATGCTGTCCATGCCACACCATAGATAAGCAGACAGGAAATGAAGGAGGATGACGCTGGGAGGAATATAGACCCACAAGTTGTGTGGAAGAGAGCTAAAATGTGAGCTAATCTCCTGGCCGGCTTTGTGTTGCAATATAGCTGACACTATCCCCAGAGGTCTGAACCTTCTTTGAGCAGCTGCCCCTCGGCTTGCAGGCTGTTTGGTTTTTTGCAGGCAGTGGGTTAAGAGGATTATTAAACATGGCAATCATCAGTCTTACTGTAACAGTGTTAAGATGCAAGAAAAACGCTTAGGGAATTAAGTGATTTGTGATTGTTTGTGGGATTAAAGACTAGCTTTGCTGTGTTTATTAGGAGGGTTGTTTTAAACAGCATGGCAGGGAGCGTCCATATAGCCAGCACCACTCGAGCAGTTTAATGACACGGAGCTGTTTAATAGAATAAAAGGGAGGGGCAGTCAATGAGAAATAGTTTAGAGCATAAGTAGGGTAGGAGAGAGTTAAAATAGCCATTGATAAAAATCTGTTCTACTCTAGCTCAGTTTTCCTCTTTCTGTCTTTCCTGCTCCTGTCTTTCCCTTATTTTTTGGCCTTCTTTCACCAGAGGCTGTTGAGAGGTGACACACCCACTGTCTTTCATTAGCAGGGATGCAGGTCCCTGCCTGCTCACTGGACAGCTGCCAGCCCCTGATATGCGAAAGAGAAAATGAATTGAAACAAAAGCACCCACTCCATCTATCCTTCTCCTCACACCTTGCTCATGAACCAAGGATAGTTATCTTTGGTTTAACATGAAATCAGATTTGTGGAGGATCAGATATGAAAAGTGTTTTCATATGCTACTTTTGATGATCAGAGGTTAAAAAGTGGTCAGTGTGTGGTTTTCACACATGCATGTGTACCTGTCTATGCATACATATACAAGTGTATGTAAAATAAAATTTATTTTTGTGGTAGGCCTTTTATGTTGTGTTAAACAGTAGGGGAACCCCCACGCCCCTTAACAACAGACTGTTTCCGGTGAGATAAATCATCACCCCCAACCCACAACATGCATAGACAGCAGGAAGAGATCAAAATGTATTCTGCTCATCAATCTGTCAGTGAACATGAAAGTACTGTGAGGTAGACAGAAAGAGGTACCGTTTTATTGTCCCCTCTCTGTCACTCTCTTTTTCAGTCTCTTTCTCCGTATGTGTCTGAACTTATCACATATCAGGTTTCTATTTTTCTAGGCTTGGTGCTCTATTAGCTCTCTAATGAGGTGTAGTGTTTGGCCCCTTGTAGAGTGGCACTCAGTCTCCCACGAAGGCCTTTCTATTGGGGCTGCCAATGAGATCCACACATGGAATAACCTCTATTTCTAATGAAATACTCATCAGTGTTCCCCATATAATATATGTTAATAAGTTCTACATATATATGTAGTTTTATCACTGTTTCTACTATCATTGATAGCCAGAGTTGTCCATTGTTAAGAAATGATTCATAACTCAAGGGCTTTAAATAGAGCATTGAATAAATATACTAAAGATAGATGTAATGGCATAAATACACAGATATTAAAAGGGTATCAGTTACTTCCTGATTTATTTGTTTACATTTTGTGACACTGTTTCTGTGAGACACTTAACGGTTGTCCAACTGTCTCCTGACTCGTGTTGGTTCTGTGGTGAACATCTCTTTCAGAACTCCATGAAGGTGATGTTCAAGTGCTTGTGGAAGAACTGTGAAAAGGTCCTCAGCACCTCCTCAGGGATCCAGCGACACATCCGCACCGTCCACCTGGGGTGAGTAGCTAGTCATGAAAGGAAAACCAAGCACACACAGATAGTGCTCAGATATTGCCTCCTGCCTCCTGGGTTTCAGCAGTCCCACTAATAGTAGGTTTTTCACCAAATATTAGCTCAATCCATCACATCTCTTATAGTAAAATATAAAAATAAAACAAATGGCAGTGAAATCTGAATATTTTAGTCTTTTCTCTTAGTGTGTATTATGCACTTAGCCACAGTTTCTGTCTTAGCTGAACCACTACACACACACACAGACACCCCCACCTACACACACATACACCGCCACCAGGCAGTAATAAAGACATTCACTGTGTAGGCATCACTTAAGTAATCCTCTCTCTGCAGCTTCGACATAGTAGTGTTAAACTTTGTGATTTAAATAATGCTGTAAGACAAAAAGAATGGTGACACACCACTGACTTGTCCCAGCTCGGACGCTGTCCAGCTGACTGCCTTCACATCTGACCAGCTTAGCTTTGTGCTGATAGGTTTATCGTCCAATGAAGAATAATGGAACTGTTAACAATTCTCAGCCCTTACCAACCACAACAATGCATACACTTTTGTACAATGCTTAAAAGATGAGTGAAGATGATATAAATGTACGAGGTGTCACATTCTATCACATGTGGTCCAATTTATCAAACATGGGAGATGTTTTAAACGGTACAGCACCAGTTTATATTCACTGCTTTGAACTAATGCAGCATGTACAATTATAAAATATATATATAAAAAAAGAAATATGCATTTGTCACAGAGTGAAATACACAGCAGTAATACATTTGAGTTTGCATAGATGGTATTATTAGGAAGCCCTAAAAGTAATTGTAATTATAAAAATGTAATAATCTTTTACAGTTACTCATGCATGTGCATTGGTTCATGCCTCATGCCTCACTGTTATTGTCATTGCAGCACACTGGCTTTTACTGCCACCTGCTGCTGGGAAGAGTAACCACTTCCTGCACTTTTTTTGGTAGTCTTTTGGGTCATGTAGCCTGACAGCTCTGCATAAGTTTTGTTTGTCACTGGTACTTTAGCAAAATGGAACATCACAGGCATAAAAACTACTATCAGTATTTAAAATTATACCTTAATGATTTGATTATCTGTTCATTATTCTTAATTATTAGTAAATATTTTTGCTTAATTGTCAGAAATGTCAGTGTCTAACAGCATGAAAATAATGTTCTAGATGGCAATATATTAGAGGCCTACTCAACCACCTGGCAGGGGTAACAGTATTAAGGCTAATGTACTCTGCATCACACAAATTTATAATCTTTCTTGTGTGTGGATTTTCCTCATCTAAACACAAATATGTTGATATTTATTATCAAATCATAATTTCAATTTCGTTAAATTTGCCAAGCTTTACAATCTTCACAGTACCCCTGATTGAGAATCACTGGTATTTTCGTCAATGAAGCTGCTGTGGTCCACGCAATTAGCAAGTGTCAGAAGAGAGGGGCTGCATTATTGCATTACAGTTTGAATCAGGTGTGTCTTCAAAAGCTGCTTGACCCAAAGTTTAAGAGATCCAGTGTTGTCTATTATCGCCTCAGAGCTGAAACTGAAATAAAAAATGGAGGTCAAATAACCTTAATTTAGGGAGAGCCAGAAGAGTTTCTGAGTAGTTGCTGTTCCTCTCCTGCAGGCGAAACAACGACTCGGACTACAGCGATGGAGAGGAGGACTTTTACTACTCAGAGATCGAGGTCAACATGGACAGCCTGACAGAGGGATTGTCCAGCCTCACACCCACCTCCCCCACCACGGCCGGTCCTCCGCCCGTCTTCCCTCCACCGCTCGCCAATGTCCCTCACTCCGAACACATCAATATGAACGGTGCACAGAGCCACGCCCCGACACTGCTCAGTCAGTCAGCTCCTTCCACGCTCTGCCACATCCGCACTGACCACGCATACCAGGTAATTCACTCACAAACACACACATACACACACAACTACACACATTACTACATTTCATTTCAGAAAATTGATTATACTCCAATGTCACTGAAAACAAGACAAAAGATTAAGCAGTCAGTATGTTACCAAGCCACAAAGTTTCAGGATTCATATGGAGTCTGCAGAGGCAGTTTTTGAGATTGGTGTGGAAAGAAAAGCTCTGGGGTCGGGGTGAATTATTTAACTCCTACACCCATGTGGGAGTTTATATCAGGAAGAGAAAGAGAAAAACAATTTCTTGCAAATATTAACATTAGGTTCAAGTTCACATGAAGAATGAAGTCAGAATATTTTTTTTGTCAGAAAGGAGATTTAATTACGCTTACATTCCTGCTCGCGATACTTTATTTGAACTGCTTTGTAGCAGCTTTGGGTAACCATGCCTCCCCTCTCCTTGTCTCTTTGTCCTTGTTCTTCTTCTTTTTCTTCCTCTGACTGTACACATTCATGTGCACTCGTCACTTATATGCCCTTGGAGGTAAAATGGAATGGTTTCAGCTGGGAGAACACATTCAGTTAAAGTATAAATCTTTAAAATATTCAATAATGAATTCAGTCCTTCGCGTTGGTTCAAGGTAGTATTGAACTTTTAGTTGCCATGACAACACAAAACGCACATAAAAATAGACTTACAGTATGTATCCGCAGTGAAACTAAATGACTTCTCCTTCAATGTTCTCTATATTGCGCTGTACTCATACGCTTCTATTCAGTACTGCTAACTTCATGTTCTCTCCACTTTTCTATATGCAGTTATGACCTTCCAGTATTGTTACTTTAATTGTAAAACTTACAATTTCTGTTTATGTAAAATACAACCTTTTTGTGGTAGTCACTTGTGTTCTTGATCATCATGATGTAGAGGTGGAGAAATGCCTTCCCAACTCCTTATATGATTTTGTTTTCTGTATTATTGCCCCCTCTTTTGCTGTCTGCACTTTTCCTGTCCCTCCTCCTTTTTGTCGTGTCCTCTCCTGGCTATGGCGGGGTGGTTGTCCATGTTCCAGGCCACTGCTCCAGTGAGTATCCCAGTGGGTCCTGAGCTGGCTGGGTTAGGCAATGGTAATGGCACCGGGCCTGGAATTGGCACTGGGAATGGCATCAGTGTGTCGTGGCAGCCCCCTCCTGTCATTTTCAAAGGCGTCCCGGTGAGTGAGGCTTTGTCTCACGCCTTTTTATCAAAATCTGAACTTCTCTCCTGCTGTTTCCGCTTGTTGCCATTTTTTGTAGCTTTTTGTCACTCTTTTATTTAATTCTCCCTGCTTCTTAATACCATCATCTTTTTATATACAGAGGCATCAGTCTTTCTTTATATAGCACAATTAATGACAATGTGCTATTTAAAGTGCTTACCATTTAATAAAGATAAAAACACATAAAACCAAATGTGCATGCAATGCAGGTGAAACATTAAATATACTGCCAGCATCATATATATAAAATTAGGATTAAAAGCAATCAAACTGCAACAACAGCACACTCTGTAACATGCTCAGTGCCTCTAGTAGGCTGTCACAAAGGCCAGGGCCACAATGGCTGAAGGCAGCATTGCTGTGAATCAGAGTCCAGACTCATGGGACAGCCAGGAGACAGTCAGAGGACCTGAGGGATTTAGGGGGCTCGTATTCTATCTTAAAAGCACATAAGAGGTCCTGTGTTTCAAGATTTATAAACCAATAAAATGATGTTAAAATCAATAATAAAACTGACAGGCAACCACTGCAGGGACACAAAATTATGTAACATGAGCTCTTCCAGTGAATTTTATATGAATTGATTTTAAACTGTGGCTTCTTTTTTCTTTTTTCTTTTTGGCAGACCAAGAATTATTGCATCAAGATAGTGCAGCCAGCTAGTGATGAAGGTGCAGACTGATCTCTCAACATTTGCCTTAGGCGTGTGAGAAGCAACTCTACTGTAATAGTTTTTAAGTGTAAAAAACTAAAAACAAATTAGATGTGTGAAACACACTTATGCAGCTTGTGTCATCGGGAGCTACAGCAATGCAAAATTGGATGTCATCCGTGTAAATGTGATTACATCTGCCTGTCTCCTGATGACATAGGAAGCTTATAAAAGTTGCACAGCACAGCGGCGCTCCTCGCAGTGATATCGTGGCTCTAGTTAATCAAAGTCAATACAGAATTTTTTGCCAGTAAAAGTGTTCAGCAGTATTTAGAGCTGCACTGAGACTGAGAAGAACAAGACAAACAACACTGATACTTAACTCGACCACTAACTGTTACTAAGGCTGTCTCTGTTAACCCCTTGGGCCCAATCACGTCACTGGTCTCATCGCTCTGAAACAACTGTGCCAATCACATTGACAACATCATGACGACAATAGCGCGACAAAGGAAATCACGGTGTTGTCTGGATGGTGCAGAGCGGCACCGTGTAAACACACAGGGCCACAAATCTGCAGATGGTGCAGGTTTCTTCTTTCTAACAGTTAATTAGTAAAATTATTATTATGGCAAATAATAAAAACCAGTTCGGTGAAGATCCGTTTATATCATCGCATCAATTCGACACACTACTGTTTTTGACGTTGTAAATGGTTACCACATATCTTAAAATGTGACACAGCAGCTTTGTAATGAATCAAGAATAAAACATGAACAGCTGAATTAATAATTTGAAGTTGGAAAAGAGGTTGTGACCGCGCAGGATAACTGAGCTCCGGTATTCTGATGTCTCTCACACAGACGTGCAGAATATGACCACCCAGTCTGTGCAGAGGTGTGTGGGGTTATTGCACCGGGCGTCATCTGCATGTAAATAAATCGAGCTAAACAAAGGGCGGACGGCTGTGCGTAATAGCAATGCGCTCTGACACGGCACTTCTTAAATCCGAGGCTGTCGATTTGTCAACACATGTCCTGCGGCCTTCAGATGAACTGAAGGAGAAGCTTTTCATACAGTATAAAGCAGCTGTGGATAATAGTGACCGTAGGAGTCAGTGATTCATTGACAAAAGCAGACTGGAATACAGATGTTCCTGCTTTAACCTCATTAAATGTTATATTTTGATGCCAATTTAAACACGTATACTGGGTTGAATAAGTTGAAAAAGCAATATAACTTTATTCTGACGGACAGATTTAAGGTTGTGTCTTTTTTGTATAGTATTGAGTGAGCTACATGCATCGGTTTAATATTGAACAACGCACTTATGATGATTTTCCACATTTGCAGGGGCCTGTGACTCATGTCCGGACAGTCAGCATTGGTGAGAAGCGGCAGCCGGCAGCCAGCACACACACCACTGTTAACAAGAACCATGCTTTAATAACGCCGGCACCTAAATCAACACCAGGAACCAGGTATGCAGCAACGTGCATGTGTCTGTGTGATTGTGTAAGAAGTGTCACATTTATCTGAATCTATCTCTAATGATTCACAATTATAGGACTGGGTTTAAGAGGCAACATGTTATTGTCCCGTATCTTTATCTCCCTTTCTTTATTCTTCTATCTTCCTTTGTCCTCCATGTCACAGCCGCTCGAACTCAGCTGCTTTCCCTGACTATGTTTGTTGTTTGAGTCGAGTTCGTGCAAATTAGAAGCTTTTACTGCACTGAATTGCAAGTGGTCTGGTGCTTAGACAATCGCCCTTCAACAGAAAATGAATCTGTTTTCATTTGATTTAAAAATTTTCAAACAAAAATGCCAAACATATACTGATTCCAGCTTCTCAAATGTGAAGATTTGCTACTTTTCTTGGTTCTCAATGACAGTAAACAGAATGTCTGTGCATTTTAAACTATTGGTCAGACAAAAGAATTAAGTGACTGTAGTTTGTCACATTTAACAATGTTAAGTGGCTGTCATATTTTTACTGCAAAAAATTAATTTACTCAACAGCAGTTGAGCAGTGACTCTCACAGTGATGCAGGTTGGATTGCATTATAAAAATAAATTACCTCAATCCTTTATTTATTTTTAAAGAGAGTAATAATCAAATGTTATTGTATTACTAGCAGTGTGTTAGAGTTAATAGTTTATTGTTGATGTAATGAAAAATAACGATGTTGATGAAATGTAAAATAAGGACATACATACATAAGGACACACTTATTTATGTCATCATGCTAATGTTGAAACGAGCCACAACGAGGACACTATGCGCTGCCTCTTGATGGTGCTGAATCACATCAGATATCAGATCACATAAAAAAGAACAATTGCAGTTGTCATCGACCTCTTCAAAGATGGCTTTTCTGTTTGGAACATTTATATTGATGTGCTTTTGTGTGTGTGCATGTGTGTGTGTGTGTGTGTGTGTGTGTGCACCTGACCCTTCCCCTACATGCACATTTACACGTTTATGTGCCTTTGAGCGCATTGCACATATATGTGTGTGTTTTTATGCCCGTGTGGGCGTCTGGATGTTTGTGTGCATGTCCTTATGCTGTCACATCTGCTGTTACCAAGGAAACCCCGTGGGGAGGCAAAGAAGTGCCGAAAGGTGTACGGCATGGAGAAGAGAGACATGTGGTGCACAGCCTGTCGCTGGAAAAAAGCCTGTCAGAGATTCACCGACTAATCCAGTCCCCCTCCCGTGTCCATGAGATGAGCTCTTCCTCACTCGGGGAGTGACAGCTAGGTGGACTCTTCCACTGAGGAGATATGGGGGAGATTTCTTCACGACAGAGCTCTCAGTGCTGCTTCCTCCAGCCCAGCAGGGGGTTCGCCTTCTCTCTTTATCCGTTTCCAAACACAAAGAGAAAATAAAACTGGTAGGGAAACAAACAAACAAAAAAATCAGCAAGAAAAAATAACTTTATGCAGGTTTGGAGACTTTTTCTAAGACTAAAACATTTGGCTCTGTTGATGAATGAGGAAAGAAACATTTAAATTGGACTCTGAAGCTTCTGATTTGAATTTTTTTTTGTTGTTCACGTGCCGTTTTTCACAAGGCAATGTTCAAAGACTACAGATAAGCTTTTTTGGTATACTCTGTTGTTCACTATAGAATCATCATGTAATTACTGTTTTTGGGGTGGATCATGGCTCTGTTTGGAGGCTAAAGGGTTAACACCAGATTTGCTCGAAAAGACCTCTGTAGCATATCCGTTTTTCATTGTCACTGTTTAAGGGACTTCAAACCTACCAAAGGCAAGCACGCCTGTTCACCTACAACCAACAGTTTAGGTGTGAGCTCAATCCCGACTCTAGCATCACTGTCTTCTGCAGCATTACTGCATATCAACTGTATGTTGAAGTTCATATTGTCCATTGAAATTATTATGATATTACTACCCGTTCATTAAGCAAATTCAGCACAGCCAGCTATACGTCTTGTAATTTTGCAAAGATGCACAACACCCCTCACACCAAGTGGTACAAAAAGTTTCCCCACTGACTTCCCCAAATATTTTTTTAAAGATTGTATGTATGAAACACATTTCCCACTCTCTTCTTCTCTAAACTTGTTCCCTATGGATATGCACCTTGAAGAAATAAGTCGTCTTTTAGAGTATCACTGTAACCCCAGTGCATGCCTGAGAGAGTGGGTATCTATTTCTTAAATAGAGTTTATTTTCAGCATTGACTTGCTGAAGCAACTGGCAGTTGCACTGTGCAATCAGCAGAATTAGAGCATTTAATATTGTTGTTTTTTTTTTTGCTTTGTGGTTGTCATTGTTATTAAGATGAGTCGACACTTTTTTTTTCCTTTGACAGCCAATGTTCTTAAAGATCGTTTACCACAATGAACGATAACTGCCCTTTGAAACTTTAACTTACTGTCTGACTGATGTAAATTGTGTATGTAGGGGAGATTGTAACCCGTAGTGTAATTCCTTTCTTACAGTTGGATGGAGAGGTTATCGTCGTTAACCAGCATTGCGACGTGTAGATACCAGACCTAACTTCATAGGAACCAAGACGTTTTCCAGTTTTTAGTAGATGTTGTGTTTAACCCTGTAGAATGATCTTTCACTCTGGTCTGTCTGTTTTGATAAATTCCTTCTTACATTTATTTAAAAAAAAAAAACTTTGTAAAAAGCAATTTTGGCCAAGAAAATAGCACCCTTTTAATGTTAAAGCCTGTATTGTATTTCTAGTAATTATACAAGATATACAACAAGGAAAGAAAAAATGCAAAGACCTTACACCTTACAAGCATTTACTCTTACAGAGAAACTTGGATTGTTTGTTTTGACTGGATTGTTTTTTTTTATCTTTCCCCTCATTAGTAACTTGCTTTGAGTCGACTCAGAACATTTTTAGATTGAAATGACTGTGATAAAAGGCGATACTGATCCTTTCAAGATGATAACCTGCTTCCCTTAAATTGTCAACTTAATTTATTTGTGTATACAGCCAAAAATCTACATATTTGCCTCAAAGGGCTTCACAATCTCTTTATGTGTCACCCCCTGAATTTGGATAAGGGAAAAACCACATAAAAAAACAACAACCCTTGAACAGGTATTTTCTGACGTGCTGTCAGAGGCGGAGTCATGACAGTGGATGTATATTTTTTGAAAAGATTCACCCATGTGCTGTTTGTAAGCAGCTTTTTGAATGTAGATTCTGCTGTGTGTTCTCTGTTCTCTAAGCGCTCCTGACACTGACCTGACCTGACCTGACCTGATCACCATAGCAACGTATGACTAACACACACACAAACACAGTGCCTTTCCTCTCCTACACGAGCAGGCCGTCGAGCATTTGAGCAGACTCCCTGACGGAGGTACAGTATGACTTCAGACCTCTGTCGCCATAGAAACAGTCACCTGTCGCCACAGGGCCACTCGTGCTGTCTGCCGATACCACATTCCTCACTTCTCCAGGAAAGCTGGGAAGCAGATGTTTGACTGTTAATTGGTGGCTTGAAGTCAATGGGCAAATAACACACATTAAGCACACGTGTTAGCCATAATAGTAGTTCATATCTCGTTCAGTTCCTGTTAAAAAACACAATTTTTGTTTTCAAATGTAAATCGTTTATTCCAGTGGCATCCTAGATAAGCTAGAGGCCTCCCTCTTACTCAGCTTGTGAGATGGGTCTCTGCAGGCCTCTCCGGGTCAGAAACTTCACAAAGTGCCAATGAAAAGAACATAAAAAAAGGAAAAGGTATACTGACCTAATTAAATTGCACTACGTTGCACTGCGCAAAGACATGTTTTTTACATGGACATTTTTATATACACAAATTTTGAAGTAAAAGGATTTTCTTTTTTTTCTTTTCTTTTTTTGAGCGGGAGGGAGGGATGTCGTCACTGCCCGGTTGAATACATGGGGTGTCAGGGATAGGGGTCCTGTACCTCTGGGGTCCCCCATTATTAGCAGGTGATCTTGACAGCGTAATGTCTTGCTCTCTGTGTCAGAGTGCTGGCTGTTTCAGAAGTGTGGTACTGGGATGTACAGTGTGGTACTTAGGTAATCAGTCACTTTGCCTTTTCTTGGAGGAGTGCCAAGGGCCGAAAGCAGCACCTGCCTTGTCTCAGTGACGGGAAAACACCGGTCTCAGTCAGTGGCTACACGTTATCGTCTTGATAACAGATGCTTTTACAGTGTTTTATTGCCTGGATTTTTTTATCACAATACTCACCCACTTTGTATCTGCAAGGCTCATCTTTGTGCTTCCTTGACTTGAATAAAAACAGGTTCCTTCTTATTGGCATTTTACTGAGCTATGGTAGTAGCTGTGTAGATAGGCAGTTAGTGCTGGATACCACTTTTAATCCTGTTATCTCTTTTTTTTTGGTCGTTGATAGAGTGTCAATTGCAACCCACCAGGTCTCTCTCCAACCTCAGTGTAAGCACTTTTCGATTCCACCAGCAGGGTTAGATGCCGATGTCTGTGCTGGCAGTGGATGGGCCTGTTAGCACGCTAAGTTAAGCTAACAGGTTCCTGCGGTTGCCGGTCACTATTCCACCTTTTTTTTTTGTTTTTTCGAGTTGCACTAAAGTGGCCCATGACGATCAAGGCCCAAACCGTATCATTAAAAGCTTGGCCCAATGAGCGCGGCTTATGGTCATTATGGCCAGAAAGAACTGTGGGTACAGAGCTGCTGTGCTGCTGCTGCACAGATCTTAGAAATGTATTTAGCAAAATTGATCAAAAATTACAACTTTCACAGAAAATGAGGGATGGAGAATGAAGATGACTGATAATGGGTGTGCAGAGAAACAGGAGATTTACAGTTGATGGAAAGCAGACGCAAGGCACGCAGTGACGATATAGATGGATTTGCAGTTTCAGGGCTTTCTTGTACATATGCAACATAAAGAAAACCGTGCGGCTTTTTCATATATTGTTGTTGTTTTCTTTGTTGTTGTATCTTGTTATATGAAAAGTAAACTTTTTTTACATTATAGTTGCTACTTAGAAAACTGTCTTTCTTCTTTTTTTTCTAAAAGTCCATTGAAAAGCTATTTTGAACATAACACGTAAAGATTCAATGTATATTGTAGCTTAGAGGTAAAGGGGAGAAAAACAAAACATGTTGAATGTAAAACCTAAAAAAAAACAAAAGTCTTTTTGTTTTTATATTTGCTGGCTAGTTTATACTGCCTGTAGTGAAGCTGTAGTGCATCCTGATTTTGCTATCCAAATCTTAACACCCACAGACAGCTGTCGCCACACTGCTATTATGTCATATCAGATACCACAACCATGCAGTATTGCTTTACTATCTTACTTTGTGCAATGAGATGCTTTATAATGGAACAAGAACTAACTTGAGCTTTTGGTGGCATCTGGGCTACCTGCTCACGCTGTTGCTGTTCGTCTTTTGTCTTTCTCCCCGCCAAATCATACATTTTCTGATTATGTGTGCTTATTGTTGTCGTGGACGTTCTTTGTGGTTTTGACGTTAAGTTGTTGTTCGGCAGGATAACCTTCGACCTTTGGTCACGATGGTTTCAAACTTGTGGGGATCTTTATCCTGCCCTGCACATTCCAACAGACAGCACGCTTTTTAGTGTCTTCCACTGGTTTCCTAATAGACATCCTTCCCCTTTTTCCTTTTCACTACAGTGATTCTTTTCTAATCACCTTGTTCTTTTTCACTTCCTGTCCTACCCAGCTTTACTGTGGTCCCACCCAAGCCTTTACCCAGTATATTAAGCTAAACTAAACCCTTGAAATGTGCATCAAAAAAGCCTTTTTTTTCTCCACACGTCAAAATGTATATGTGCTGCTTTCTTGAATGTCAGTTTTCATTTGTGTGTAAACCAGCAGCAGCAAAGCCAATAGATCTCCTTCCACATCAAATGTAATGTAATGCATTGCAATGGCAGCTCCACTCAATTCTCTGCTTCTTCCACCGTGCTCTTATTGTTTGTACGGGCTTATGCCGTCTGTCTGTCTGTCATGTCTCTCGTTTGATGACCTTTCTCCTCCTGTGTTTTTACTGAGCCTGACACTGGCTGGTGTGAAAACTGACTTTGCTTTCTTTTTTGTTTTCCCATTGATTGATTGTCTGGTTGAGTTTGAGGTTGTTTTGCATGTCTAGCATTGCTCTTTTTTTTCTAACCCCCAGTTTTTTTGTTAGGAGATACAACACTGAAGGGATTTATGTGTTAGATTTCCCCCTTCAGTGAACGATAACCCAAGGCTGAAGTTTGTTTTCCTGTTAATGTAAAAAATGCTTGTTGCAGTCTAACACACACATACACACGTGTGAAGAGCTAAAAGCGTTTTGAGGGAAAACGTGACGTCAGCCTCGGGTCTTCTGCTGGAGGGCAAGATTCCTCCTGTGTGTGGGCTCAGCCTCTGGTCTTCATCAGCAGTCCCACGCACATGGAGGAAGCACTTTCTGAGGAGTGGTGCACTCAAGGAGTATTTGTGTGAATGTCAAGCCTATGACTAGTGCTTGAAAAGATGGATGACCATGTATGATGCTGATAATGTGATCTATGTAATGTGATGGAAAGAAAATAAATCTGAATGGAAGAAGCCTGCTGTCAGATTCTTTATATTGTATATGGAGATGAATAAGAATCTCTGTGGGTAAATTAGTGGTAGGTTTGTAATGACACATCTTCCAAAAGAAGGCAAAGTGGCACTAAATACACAGTAAGATCAGTACACAGAGTTCGTTCCTTTGTCTTCTTTCTTTGACTTGTCTGCTCTGCCCCCTTGTGGACAGCAGGTGGTTCTGACAACACAAGCCCCATCAACTCTCCAACAGACATTAAAGAAAACAAAAGGCACAGCACACATTGGTCACTTCTTTACAGCAGCAATTTCAAAATTTATTGAGACTGATTGGTTTTTGCAAATAATAGTCAAGCTAATTCTTCCACTAAACATGAAGTTAGAAAGAGGCTTGGATGGCCAGCAGGCCAGCCCCAACATCAAAACAGGAGGCTCATGGTTGGCTGTAAAAATGTTTTGTGATCAGTACTATCAACCAAAAAATATCTGCACAAGAGCACTTAAATCTGCCCAAAACAAAACGGGTGTAAAAACAGGACAGTTTTTTTTTGATTATTTAACACATTTTGTTACAAACACAGGTTTATGATAATCATCAATATAAAGTCAGTATCATATTGAACAATATTCCCAATGAAAATAAACAAACCTCAAGCTTCAAGTGTGACCTTTTACAAATTAAAGACCCTCTGAAACTTGAGAGAAAATAAATAATATATAATAGTAATATAAATTCATATATAGGAAGGTATACACACATCACTCTTAGTAGAAGAACAAAATCTAAAGTAAAAAGCGCCAATTTTGAAATATAGTATAATATAGATATACCCATATCTATGGCTTCATGATTTGCACGTGTAAATCAAGCTATACAGGCTAAATGAGGATTGCAATTTGTACACGTCTAAGAATACCCATATTCATCTGCAATAGAGCAAACAGTTCCAGTTTTGCATCGTGTGGAATGAGACAGTTGTGTGCAGATGCCGAAGACGTCGCTTTGGTATGACAAAATGAGCACAGGCATGCAGTTAAGACCACAGAATCAGGGCACAAAAGGTCATCAACACACGGTGGGAAGGAGAATCTAGTCACCCATCATGATTTGTCTCTTTGAAGTTTCATCCTCAAAAACATTTTGCACCTCTAATCTGATCGGTCGCATTTTAATAATCTCTATCCATCGACACAAACACATCTCTCGGAAACAAACACTCTCACAAGCACACAGGTGAAATGTCATTGAGGCACATATTGAGGGGTTGATGGCAGACGTTTTCCTGAAGTACAACCCAGTATGAGGAAGAAGACATACAGTACAGGTCGTGAGAAGAGCGCAGGGCTGGGGAGTCACACATACATCCAGATGTCTCAGTGGCCGAAGCGGCACCACAGGACAGAGATTTGTCACCGATCACGGGCTCCTTCCACACCCACCATTGACATTCATAAAAATCCCATTGTCTTTCTCCTTTTTTTCATCCCAATAATTACAACTATTTGATAAATGGGTCAAACCAAAATTCAATAAATAATACAAATAAAGACAGTTGCCAGACATGAAGAAAGCATCACAAATCGAAATGTACTGAGAGTTTCTCAGTGGGAGGGAGGGAGGGGGGGGGTTAATGGGAAGTGCAGGTCATGGCACCTGTAGCAGAGAGGCCTGATGTGTGCAACTAGCACTGGCAACAAAATGTTTCCCAGAGTTACTGCTGCAGTGCTCACTTTCCCTTCATGTAAATGACCTAGAGTCAAGCCAGTAAAACAGTGGCAGATAGAAATACAGCATGTAGACTCAACACTCTACCGTGTGAGACAAGCGTTTTGTCTGCATGCAGCATTCCTGCTTGATTGTGTGTCATGCGAGGCGTGAGACAGTTGAAACTAGAAAGAAAGATCTAATCAGCTTGCTTTTAAAGATGCAGTCTTCTAAATCTAGCCGGTCCTTTCACACAGCCCTTCATATTCACAATAAAACCATAACATGTGCACTTTTTTTCAAACTGTGACAAATAGTGACAAAAATAAAAACAACCCAACAACAAAACTGTTAACCACAACAATAAATCCAAAAAAGCACCTGCACACACAGACTGTGAAACAAAAGCACTTCATGTATACAAGGTACTAGATTGTTTTTGGTTCGATATTAATCAATTAGTGTACATTAGTGATGCAAAAAGCGTGTGCTGAATATAGGTCTTAATCAATCAATATCTAACAGAGAAGTTTGACAGTGAAGTTGTTTTTCCCCTTGGTAAAAAAAAAAGCAAATACGACAGAAAAAGCGTAAACTGGCACAAGAAAAGGTCAATAAAAGCCCCATGGCTTGCTGTCCACAACAAGGCAAAGTATAAAAGCTTTTTTTTTTCTTATACAAGATATAAAATATCAAAAGAAGAACACACAATAAAGCTTAGCATCCAGCACTTGATAATAATTAATAATAGTAACATCAACAACAGTAATCATAGTTCTGATAATCATAATAAGAAGACATGTCATCTGCCTCACTTGAATTGTCATTAACATGGAAATAATCTTAGGAAATCAATATAGACTTTTTTTTTTTGGACACTGGACACTCAAACATTCTTGCATACAAACACCCATCCTGTTCCACCCAACACACACACACACACACACACACACACACACACACACACACACACAAAAAGAGCAGGGATTGACTTCTCAAAAATTAGGAATCCACAAACAGGTTTTTCAATAAATAGCTGTTTAACAAAACAAATTAATATTACACTCTCTACGAATATCAAACTCGGAATTTCAAGCACAATTTTGATCCTCTTCTTTTAACCTTACAAAGCCGGAGAAAACATATCACCAAAAAGAAAGATAAACCATAGAAAGAGTCTGCATATTCTGTATTGAGAAACTGGAATTACATGACTGACCAAGACAGAAACAGAAAGAAAAAAACAAAAACGGTTATAAACAAAGGCAGCTCCTCCTTAGGTGTGAGAGACGTGGCTCTCAGGTCCTATCATCACAACCTCCAGAGACAGCAAGAGAGACAGAAAGAGTTAATAGTGTAGGTGACGTGGATCCACTGTGGGCTTGCGTTGATTTTCCAAACAGGGTAGCAGAAACTGGTGTCCACTTTGTGTAGAAATAGGGTTTTAAACTCTTACACACACCGTAAAAGTCTCTTTCAGTCTCTCTCTGTCTCACACACACTTCACCCCCCTTTTAAATTCCAAAAGTCGTATGTACATTAGTCAAATCTCCAGTATTTGTTGGAATGGATTGGTAGAAACTGTGTGGTAAACTAAGAAAAGATTAAGGACCCCACTGAAAGGCATAGGCTATATAAACAGCAATCTGCACAAAGATTCAGTGATTTCTAAATCGTGATAACAGTCAAGAGGACATAAAGTATATCCTTAAAGGTAGGTGCGGTCACCGAGTTGTTTAGGTAAGTAAAGGTCAGATCAAAAATGTAAACCACGGGTTCAGGGCTTTGATAGGAGTCAGTTGTCATTAAAGTGCAAGTCTGTGGCAGTAGGACTCTGCATCAACAATGTGCCATCGGGCTGCCCGGTCCTCTGACACACGTAGCTTTGCAATAGATTTAGACTCTCCCTTCACTCGTAGAGACTCTTTCCCCAGAATCATTACAGCCGAGGTGGGATCAAGACACCCCAGCACTCCCACCCCCACCCCCCATCCCTGGCTATTTCCCTACACTGTCACTGATCCTTGGTTTCCATGGTGATTGTGATGGCAAACACACAAAGTTGCAGTCTAGCATTGGCCGTGTCCTTGGCAGCATCCTCGTTGATTCCTGTTGTGACAGAGAAGCAAACTACTGGACTCTGGCCTGAACCCTCAAGAAAAAGAAACACTAAAACACCATCAGAAGTAAAGGAGGTAAGCAGAAAAAGCCTTGCACTCGAGCCATCTCTTGACCACTCTTCTTCTACCATGGCAGTCAAGATTGACAATAGCCTAAGTGTGTGTGTGTGTGTGTGTGTGTGTGTGTGTGCGTGTGTGCATTTGAGTGTGTTACTCATGATGGTTTTAGATCATTGTCGCGCATCACCCTACAGCATTTCCATTCAAAGGAAGGCGTGCCCACTGTGGGACGAATGGGTAAAGAGAGCAGAGGATTCTGCCCGAAAGATCGCAAGAGATCTTTAGAGATTGGTCAACGAGCCACTGGAAGCCTAACAGATTCTAGGAGATCCAGGCGAAGTCCCTCTCACTCCCGTTCTGCTGCTCCCCCTCCTGTGCCGAGGAGTCGCTCTCCTCCTTCTCATTGTCCAGTGCCCCATGCGCCTCAGCCGCCATCCCCGAGTCCTTCCACTTCCCTCCTTCCTCCTCCCCTTCGCCCATCATCTCTCCGTCCCCTTCGACCATCATCTCCTCCTCTCCCTCTCCATCACCATCGCACTCCGCCTGGTCATCGTGGAAACGATCGCCGGGATACAGCTCCTCCTCCGGAGAGATGTCTCCTCCCACCTCCCCGTTGTGGTCCAGCAGGGCGGCCATGCCCCGGCCAGAGCAGTCGGCACAGACGCCGTGACGACGCGAGCCGTGTTTGATTCCAACGCTGGCTGCTGACATGAAGACTCGGCTGCACACTTTACACACATACTTCTTGTCTTTACTGTGAACCTGTTGGACAGAAAGACATCATTTCAAAATGTATATTTACACTTTGGTTAAAGGTGTGGTTGACTATCTCCTACTGGTGGTCATATAGCCACACTCACCAGTGTGTGCCTCTTCATGTGCTCCCTCCTGGTGAACTTCTTGCCACAGATTTCACAGGGGTAGGGCCTCTCCCCGGTGTGGGAGCGCATGTGCCTCTTTAGGATGCACTGGTGCATAGCAGAGAAACTGCAGTAGGGGCACTTGAACTTTTTACGGATCACTGTGAAGTCATTCACTGTAGAGAGAGACAGACGGAGGGAGGGGAGGGGGGGGGAGGGATGATGGAGATAAAAAAAGAAAAAAGATTAGTGTTGAATGAAGCTCGTTTAAATAAAACGGAGACGTCACTTTTCAGTTGTTACATTTAATTAGTGGCATGGTCTAGAAATGTACCATCAATTCCCATGGCCACCCCAATCCCAGTCAAAGCTACAGTTGCCCTGGCAACAGCTCTTCCTCCATACTAAAGCAATAAAGGCAAAGAGATACTATAAACACGACACAACAGTCCGTCTGCCTTAGTTGCTCTAGAAGGTCTCTGCTATGGACAGCAAAAACACAGACAGAGAGACAAACACAGACAGTGACAAGGAGGCTGCAGGTTAGGAAATAAAGTCACACACACACACACACACACACACACACACAAAGGTAGGCTTCAGCAAAAAAACACAAAGAAAACCCAACTAATGTTAATACCATGTCCCAATCTTGTATAGAGGTCTGGTAAACCAATTATCTCAAGGTCTAGACTTAAATGGTAGTTAAGCCAGGTGAAGGGCATCCAAGTAAACAAATTGCGCGTGTGTGTGTGGTTGTGGGTGATGCATGTATGTGTGTGTGTGTGTGTGTGTGTAAGAAACTTGACAGTCAAGGCATACGGTATATGACCATAGGGATCAGGGCTGGATTTATGAGTACACAAGCACAACGCACACTACTGTACACATCTACAGCACATAACGGGGTCAAACACACAGTTCAGGGTAATGAGCTTAGTGATACAATATAATTACCTCCATCTGCAAATCGACTTCTGCTCTGATTAAACACTCGACAACACAAAAACATGCAGGTACACATCAACTGCACAACAAGATTTGAGCGTCTTTTTCACATTTGTTTTTAAGAGCAGCACGTTAAAATGCAAAGACAAACAAAGGAATATTGTGTAATATGCACTGTGTGAATATGCACATGACACAGACGCCTACAGGAAAGATAAAAACTACAGAGAAGTTTTCATATTTTCCATCACAGTTTAATTACAGCATAAAAACTACAAGCAGAATCTCATTCTGTTTAGAAAAGTACATATAATCTGCGTACAGAGTGGGTTTTTTTCAGTAAGAAAATTCAGAATGTAGAATATATCTTTCAATATTTACAACAACACATGCCACATAACAGCTGTACAGTATTTGCCATTTCCCCTGAAATGCTGGCTCTGCTGAGTTCCTGATTTGTTCCTGACTTCTCTGAGCCTGCCAGTCTGTTTCAGCTGCTGGCTGGGAGAAGAGTGTGCTACCTGAGAAATGGGATTTTGTATTAGAAAGGATTTGGCATTTGGGAGTTCCCTGTGTCACAGCAAGGGGATATTTTCCCAAATACTTCTCTAGTTCTGCTTTTACTGAGCACATAGAAATTACTGTGTTCTGTGTTGGGTGTGGCTGTGGAATATTACAGGGAAACACAGGTGCATGTCTTCCCTTTTGGTGTAGTATTCACAGTATGAGTGTACACAATAAACATTTATAACTGGGCCGAAACAAGAAAATATATTGGTTTATAGTCGTAGGGTGCTGTAAACTCAAGGGAGAACATTTTGGCAGAAATGGGTGTGAATTTACATTAGCAATGATTTTGAAGCCAGTGTTCGTTCTGATTCCAATATCCTGCGGCTCTGCTCCGACTCGACAACACCCTCCGCCTAACTCTGCCTTCACAATCTCCCTTTATTCCTCTCCTGTGTTTTCCCATTTGTCTCCCTTGATCCCCCATTTTCTACCCTGTACTCACAACCACACCATTATCTGTCTGCCGCATCTGTTTTAAAAGGGCATCTGCCCCTTGGTCCCTACTTCCTCTTCAGATGAAGGGTCAGGGGTTAAGAAGGGTCGGAGCCGCGAAGGACCAATTACTGTCCAGCTCCAGCCACACTCGTCCACTAGAAGACTTACAGATCTGGGGCAGCAGAGATGGACAGAAAAGGAGAGAAAATGACACCACCCAACCCCCATCTGAGCTGCTACTGGTCTATTGTTTTAGCTGGCTTTGTCTCGTTCAGCACATCTCCTCCATCTGCACCGATCTGACAGCACTGACTGAAGGTAATCATGTCAGACTGATGACTGAAGACAAGCTTCTACATGTCCAGTGGAGGTGGATCTGTGATAGAATTACTTTAGTTTTTCACTTTTCTTTGAGTTTATTGTTTAAAGAACACTAACTGCAATGCATTTTTTAAATCTATTCCATCAGGTTGTATGCTCATTTGTAATAATTTTAATAGGTGCACTACTACTGGCAACAGAAATAATCTGATCTGGGTCTTTATTCTGCGCTCATGATGCAATTCTACAACGTTCCTGCAGGTGGTATGGTTGTGTGTGCTGTGAGCCCCAGTAAAGTCTGGCAGATAGGAACTGTGTCTAAGTGCCCATAATGCAGGGTTGGACACAAAGATAAAGATCTCTGTGCCTAAAAAAGGAGAGAAGAGTTTAGTCAGACTGGTGACTGGCGACAGAGACCCAGACAAGTGGTTAGGGTTAGCAGGCAGAAATCCCCCCACCCCCGTCTCTCCACCCAGCACCGCAATGGAAAGTAATTCACCTGTTCATGGTTCCAGTCATTGCACACTCAAACTATTCACAAACCTAAATATGTTTTGTAAAACAGTTCTACAAATGATTTCAGTCAGGTGTTTAAACAGATCAGCTTTGCATAGCAATTGTGCAATTTTTAAAAAATGTAAGCTGTCATTTTAAATTAAATTAAAGTTAAAAGAAATTATATAATAACAACATTTGACAAGTAAAAAAAAAAGAAAGAAAGAAGAAGTGTCCCTAGGTATTTATAATCATGTCAACAGACATTTGATTTTAAAAAGAACTCTTCCCTTTTCAGTGCAATGACACCACAGAGCATTTTTTGGCATAAACGCCAAAACACACGTGAGGATACGATGCTAACCGACGGGTATGAATGTGCGTACCAAAGCCTGCAGCCTCCAGATCCAGCCTCAGTTTTCCACATTGATACTGAGATTATGATTATCAACTTTCATCTCTTGAGAAAGCCGCCAAAGTGAATTTATAACCCCACCCTGAGACATTTCCATCCCAGTGCTGCCTCCTAGTATAGCTCCTGGCACTGACCCCACCTGGCAGCACACTTTAACATGTGTCGCCAGGTTTTTCTGGGTGCTAAAAGCCTTGGCACAGGCGGGGCAGGTGTGCCCTCTCTCTTTGGAGTGCACGGAGGACAGGTGCCTGTGCAGGTCTGTGCGGTCTCGGAAGTGTTTCATACAGTACGCACACTGCATCAGCTTCTTCTTAAAGTGGATGGTCTTCTCATGGCGGTCTGCGTTGGATTTGAGGGTGAAGCTGGCGGGGCACTGAGAGCAGAGGTATCGCGCAGACTCTGCCACCACAGGGCGGTAGAGAGACTGATGGAAGTGCAGAGGCTGGGATTGGGGCTGGTGGTGGGGCTGGGTAGGCTTAAGGTACGGACCCTGCATGCTCGGCCAGTCCAGGGATAAGGCCATCAGAGACAGGGTGTGGTGGTACTCATGTTCCCTGAGATGCTCCAGGCTGCTGAACAGCCGTTTGCACAGGGAGCAGGCGAACCCCTGTAATGGCCAGGCACCAGGCTCTGGCAGGACTCTTTTCCCTGACCCAGCCTCTTCGCCCAGCACCATCAGCCCTTTAGTCCTTCTGCCAGCCACAGACACTGACGCAGGCACAGTCAAGCCACCAGCATAGCCCTCCTCGCCCATCTGATCCTTCTCGACAGGAGACTGGTCACCTTCCAAAGCTGACATAGCGAGAAGGAGAGTGAGAGTGAAAGTGAGAGAAATAGAAAAAGTACAAAAGGTACAAACTATCTCTTAAATTATCTAGATATCTAGACACACTTTTAAAGCCTAATCCGTACCTGTGCTGTATTCTTTCATGTCTTCTTTGTGTTTTACACCCTCCTATAAGGACAAAACATCCCGTTATGTCACACTCACAAAAACACACATTCATACAATGTGTATGGAATATTATCTGGGCATGCAGGGGGGCAGGCAGGTGATACGAGCTGTGAAGACAACCTTTTTTTTCACGTGAGACAACACAGAGAAACAAAGACATGAAAACAGATAAGTTTAAAAAAATTGAGAGAAAGCAAGATGATTTAAACACACAGATAACTTGTTAAAGGTTAGCAAACAAACAGAAAAAGGCTTGTAAATAGCTGACAGTTCCTGGATGCTAGAGCTGTCCTATGAGACACAGCATGAGCAGTTAGGTTGATCTACAGTATTCATAATATGATCTTCCTGATACTCATACACTCAGCCCCCCCTTGGGTGTTAGCAAGGCGCACCAAACACCTGTCCCTTCTCTTTTCTCTCATCTACAACCCATTTAAACTACTATCCTTCCTCCATCTACTCCATGCTCCTGCCATTCCTTCACCCCCACCCATTTCATCTGCCCCTACACTCCTCCTCCTCTTCCTCTTTCTCCTCCTCCTCTCTAAGAACAGAACACCATGCACCGGGCCAACAGATGGCTTGTCCGTAGAGATAGGGAAGCTTGTTGGGAGGCAGGTCCACTGAAATCAAATGCTGCTTCTAAATGCTCACCCGCACACACACACACACACACACACACACACACACACACACACACATACATACACAGACTGGCACAAGGCTCACAGTCACACATTCTCATACTGCCATGCTCACACACACACACACACACACACACACACACACACACACACACACACAAACTGAACAGAACAAACAATTTCCTGGCCTGCGAGAGCAAACCTCTCATTGTCTACTTGTATTGATTCTACTCTAGTCTCATCTCACTACCTTGCCCGTTATCTGCCATCTCTAAGCACACGCTGCCATTGTGACTAGATGTGTCATTTCTAATGTAACCACTATAAACTACATTACCGCTAATGCTGAGCAAAGACTCCTGGCTTGGTGGTGAATTCAGGTCTAGCTATATTAAAAAAGATTACATGGAAAAAGAGACAAGAGTCAGGAACTGGAAATCTGAAAGGAAGAGAAAGCAAACAAAGCGCACAGAAAAGAAAGACAAACGAAAGAAAAAAAGACTGTTTCTTCTCCGGTGTAGCAGGAAATATGCCAGATTCCACACAGAGAATGAGACACAGAGAGGGGCTGAGCGATGATGTGCTTGTGTGTTAAAAAGACTTTCCAGTGATGAAGAATAACCCCATTAACCTCCACTTCACCTCATAAAGACCCACAGCCCCACCCTCCCACCACGTCACTGGTCACTTTCTGTTCTCCATCACCTCAACGCCCCTCAGTGTGTCTGCAGAAACAGGGTGAAGCTGCTCCCTGGATGCTTATCTCCACTAACTCTTACAAACTCTTATCTGACTGGAGGAGCGCTACCCAGAGAACAGCCTCCGCCCTGGAGACGAGCCAGGCTCTGTGTGCTTACCTCAGGCAAGGTGGAGGGCTCCGGGCCCTTGGGGGCATCTTCCACTTCCATGTCCAACCCTTCTGAGCGCAGCGGGGGTGCCCCAGCCCGCAGACCGGGGGCCTCCAGGGGCCGAGGCTCAGAGGGGTGCAGTGGCGTGGGTGGAGTGGGTGGGCAGTATGCTGATGTTGATGTTGATGATGATGATGATGATGGCGGTAGCGGTGGTGGTGATGGTGGAAGATGAGGAGGAAGAAGAGGAAGAGGAGGAGGAGGAGGAGGAGGAGGAGGAGGAGAGGAGCCAGCCCCCTGTTTGTTATGAATAGTGGCCCCCGTGGCCCCTGGCCGGAGCGTGCTGCAGTAGTTGTTGGAGCGGAGCCCTGAGGAGCACAGGAAACGAGTCTCACCCACCCACTCACGTACAACTGCAACTCTGCTAGCAGCTGGCCACCAGAACACAACGGGAGAGAGTGGGCAGGGGGGCACACAGAGGCTGCCAGTGCTACACTATCAAACACTATGGAGAGGGGGAGGAAGAAAAACTCTGAAGTTTCACTTTTCACCAGCCGAGGGGAAAGGGTTAGGGCTTCTCTTCTCTCTTTCTCTCTCTTTTTCTTTCGCTCCTCTGCTCTCCTTCTCCTTCCACCCACATGCGTGCGCAGAGGATGGCAGCGTGTGTGTGTTTTGTGAGAGAGTGTGCATGTGCTGTGTGAGTGAGTAAAATGCATATAAGGAGAGGGCTTGAGGATCTTCTGTAGCGTGGAGGGAGATTGTTTTGGAGAGGAGCCATCTTGCAGCTCAAGTGAAGACTTTTTGTACACGCAGGGTAAAGGATGACTATATCGACCATGTAAGATGTTTACCAGCAACAAGTTAAGGGGTGGTGGATAAGGAATTATAAATTTCTTACAGAGCCTTTAGCTCTCCCTAACTATTCACACAGAGACTTTTCCTGCTACATTAATATCACCATTAGCTGGTAGTGAGAGTGCATCTCTTTTTCTTATAGTGCATAAGAATCAAAGTATAATGTGTTGCAGGTCATTCTGGATTGTGTGTCTGTGTACGTACACTCGCACATACTTGAGTGTGGGCAGCGTTTTGGGGAATGTCTCCGGAGTTATGCAGTGGGTTAGCCATTCATTGCCCTCCTCTGCACAACGGACAGAATCACACAACCATGAGGCTCAACCGTGGATGGATTCCTGGAATGTTAAACTACCGCACCCGACACTCCCCACTCCCACTTTCCGAGAACACACATACAAACGCTCAACTCCCCATCTCCTCTTCTACCCCCAGCAGTGACGGGAGGAACAACATTAAGATGGGAGGAGAAATGGAGACGGAGAGTAAAAAGGATGAGCTAACAGGTGAGAGAGAGCAGCTCATTAACAAATGGTGTTCTGCCAGCGGACACTTCTTAGGAAACGGAATAACTACGTCGATTCCTTTATACCATCTCGCTTCAATGCCTCTTGAAGAATTTTGACATATGACTGTAACTTTTGCAATCATGTCCCACTGAGTTTTATATTGCAGTCGTGTCTGGCAAGCTGTAAAGAATACAAATAACACCATGCTGACTCACTGCACAGTGACAAGAGTAAAATACATAGAAAACATGAAAAATACATGAATGGAGAGTAACAGAATTACTTAAACACAGAAGGATGGTAGAGGAACTAAAACACAACATAACTCCGCTCCTCCACTTGCCATCACAATGGGGTCAAGACCTATGAGGTCTGTTAAGACTTTAGGGAGGCAATTAATGTAGGCTAGATAGGGTTGGGGTTCTCTATGACTCCATGGCAAAAAGGCTTAATTATGTTGTGTCAATAACCTCTGGACAGTTTACTCTGCTTTTATTGCTTTAAAAACTATGATGAGGGAAAGTGAACCTGGATTTTGATTCATGTTTCATACACTGTGTGTATCTCTTGCAGGTATGAGTACCAGCATTCCCAGAAAGTTCATATTTAAAGTGGATTAGGAGACCTGTAAGAAAAACCCCACTACCAGATTGAAAGTTATTACCATCTCCTGTATTGATATTTGCTTTTACATTGACCCCTACTGCTCTTCATCTCCTATAGCATTTAAACAGAGAGGCAAAGGGTATGGCATTGTTATATAGGATCCAAAGTTTGAATCTGAAAATTCTCTTGCACCAGATTGACAAAATTTGTGTGACAAAATAAAACTCATGAAACCTCGGGAGAGCAGCTGTGGAGCCACCGGGAACTACTGTACAGGAGTCAATTTTCAAAAGTAGATGTGAATTGATGAGAGCAGGCAGTGGTGAGAAAAGTTCAATAATACAGTGTGGACAGGTGCGCAGGGAAGGTCCAAAATCCATTGTCTGGCATGGATTGTGTGACCGACAAAGGGGGTTGCAAGGCCAAATCCCCATGATCTTAATTGGATTCAGGAGACTGATTGACATACAGACTGGTTCCACTGGATTTTGGCATTCCACATGCTAGGAGGATGTAGTCCGTGACCCATGCAGAGGACAGCAAAGAGGGAGAGCCGTGCATTTGAATCGCAAGCTCTGTCAACAAGGTAGGGGTTTGAATTTCTATATGTAAAAGGAGGGAGGTGTTCAGTGGTTCAACTGTACAACATTGATTCTCAGTTTGGGCCAATTTTGAATGTATGAATCTTTAGGAGAAACATGTTTTATTAAACAGCCAATTATACAGAAAAGAGAGACCGAGAGGAATATGGGGGAGGGAGGGGGAGACAAGCTCTAAGTCAAGGCCCTTTGCTGATATTCAGTGGTCTCTTCAATTGGGCCAGGTGACCTTACTCTACCTTCTCTCTGCCTAGATCAATACTTTCCCAGGATTTTAAACCAACATACTTTGATGCTCAGCAGCTGAAGTAAAAGAGGGGGGAAAGAGACAGGAGTGAGACAAATACGGAGGGACTGCAGGAGCCGGCCAGAAAGGGAGGGAGTGAGGGAGAGTGTGAAGGATGGGTGTTAAGGAGGGGTGAAGGAGAAATAGATGGCGGGAAGGAGGGAGGGTTGGATGGTGTTAGGGGGAGTACAGGAGAGAAAAAGAGGACAGGAAGGATGTTAAGCAGGGGTGAAGGAGAAGCAGGGAGGAGAACAGGAGGAGGGGAAAAGAGGGCTGAATGGAGGGAGGGAGGGAGGGAGGGAGGGAGCAGCGATCTGTCAAACTAGGCAGACTTATCCTCCGCCCAGTAATCTGAGGTACAGTGTTTGTTTATTTTCTCTCCTCATTTAGACACAGCGACAGAGCCGGGGAGGGAGGGGAGGTTGTTGGCCATCTCGACAAGCCCATTTCCCCGACCCCTATTGTGTAGTGAATCCAAAATAGGGTTTGGCTAACCAAAAACCTCCCCCAGGTTTCTTTGGTGACAACTGAAATACAGCTGTAACACTCATTCAACATGTTTTTTTCCCCATGCATGGAGCAAATGATTAACATTCTTTGAATTTTTCAAATCTCCTATTCATGTAGTCAAGGCTGGGTGTATCTGCAAAGTGTGCAAGTGTGTATCAAAAAGCATCTCCTTCTCTTCTGGAGCTTGTGAGGCTGTCTTTCTGTGGTGTGACAGCATCTGATTCTCCTCTTTAAGCCAACAGAAACATCTCAATCCCACACACTTAACACTTACACAAAAGGGAAGATGTGACGTGACGTACGTGTGTGCTTGCTAGCGAGTTTGCAAACGTTGTGTTTTGGTCTATTCAGTCTTGGCCCTGTCTTTTATTTTGAAGGTGAGTGGGGCTCAACTCAAAAGGCATGACTAGGCTCGGAGTTGTACCCTTTCTTTGCTTTTCTTACGCTCACAAAGACAGGCAGAACTCGGGACAAAAGATCCAATTACTAGGCAGTAAAAGCAAAGAAACACAAACACACACACACACACACACACACACACAAATGTGCCCACGCAGACATGGACTCAAGCAAATACAGTATACGCTCACGCTGGCACACACACAGAGACACGCACATGTAGACACACTGACAGTTTAACACCCTCACTGATGGCAAAAAAACAAAAACTGGCTGAAGGAAGAAAAAAATAATCTTGTCAACGAGGATAAAAAGCATAAATAAGGATATTTATTGATCTAATATTGATTTGATTAGAAAACGGTTTATTCTAAAGTAAGTGGAGGCTTTAAAAGGAATATTTTAGCTGATTTAAGAGTTATGTTTCTACATGTGCAGTGGAATATTCTGACACTCAAACATAAATGTATTTACATATACGTTGCACACTCATGCATAATCACAAAATACTGAAAATAGATGTTGAACAAACCTCACATGACATCATTATTCTCTATTATAATTTAATGATTCACTGGTTATTTCAAGAAACAGGACGCAGAAGTTTATACCAGAGCAAGTCGCATTATCTTTTTTGGTGTTGAAATATGGTAAGTAAATAATATCTGAAGAGTTCCCGCAGTTCTGTTGTGTTAATGTTACTGCTGTGAAATACAGCCGTGGACCCACTGATACGCACAAAGAAACTGTCACATAAAAACCAAACAAATGTTCTCACGACAGCGAGAGCGATCCCAGCAAAATGTTCTCTCACTGAGTCACTGGCTGACTAGTCATCACTGGCATTGCCACACAAACCTTTTACACACTCAAGTGGCACCACATGCATGCACGCGCGCACGCATGCACGCATGCACACACGCATTCAGAGTTATCCAAATACAGTAGCTGATGAGGGAAAATACTCTGCAGAGGATACTCGTGTCAAAAGCGGTCTAGCCTGTATGTTTTATATCTCCCAGGTGATCACATGAGCAGGTACTCAAAAATACACCAATAGATTTAAAGCAGTTTGTGTTATAAGTAAGTTATAACGAGCTGTGTGGCTGTTTGGGTGTGTGCTTGTGCGTGCGTAACAATCAGTATGAGCACAGGGTTAGTAAATAGTGACTTACAAGACAGGGAGTGTGCTCCTTTGGGCAGGTACTCGTACAGCAAGGGGTTATCATCTCCCATCATCTCAGCCCGCAGTGACAGCAGGCTGTTCTTACTCATCAGCGCCGCCTTCAGATTGGCCACAGATGAGATCGTTCCACCCCCGGCTCCTCCCCCGGCCTCCTCAGATTCGTTGGAACCCAGGTAGCTGGGCTCTGTGGTGAGAGCCTCTTCCTGTTTGAGGAAGAAGTCGAGGCGCTCGCCGCGGCTGTCTGAGCTGTTGGGTTCGGTCACGTCTGCCCCTGAATAGAGATGAAGTAACAGAGGATGGTTGAGGCTCTTCTGTCCTTCTGCAGCCATCAAAGACTTTAAAATGGCTTTTAAAACAGCAAAAAAAAAAGCAGGGAAAATTCAAATAGCTGGTAAAGGACAATGCCTCAAAACAGTTCACACAGCGCAGTTTAAACTAAATGTGAGGGATTACATGCTTCTCTATAGGCTGAAAATCCTGCCACTCTTGGATTTGTGAAACCCTTTCAAAAATGTTGTGGTTGAACAAAAAAAACCTTAACATTGTACTTGAATAGTTGTCACTTAGTGAATTTAAAGGCTTCCCCTGACAGTGATAGCAACTTGAGCGAAAATACAAAAAAACCTCACCATATTAAAACAAATCTTTCAAACCTCTCAGCCTAGTCATCGTTTACACCGAGTGTTTTCGGTAGCAACTACCAACACGTCACCGCTCTGAATCATCTCTCTCTATTCTCGACTCCCTAACATACCTCATCATCGCCAGTCAACAAAAATACAGGGAGATCATAAGGAGACAGTGTGAGAGAGAGAGAAAGGCAGACACAGATGTGGTGTGTGTGCGTGCACGCGCGTTAAGTCTGCGTGTGTGTTTAGCCGTCAGTGTCGTTGAAAGCAGAGCATGTAAAGAAGCTGTCAGCAGTAGACATGTCGCTGGAGGTTCCACTGTAGATCTACAAGACTGTCAGGCCACACTGCTGCTGACAGCTACGCTCAACACAGACACACACATACAAACACACACGTGCACGCGCAAATACGGCCATGCAAATACACTTTCATTGCCTCTTAAATGACATTTAACTGATGACAGGTTGCTTTCTCTAACAAAGACTTAGACAAAAATACACACCACGCACATCACAAGCTTAAAGACTTTGAAAGAATGGCTTGTCTACACTTAAAACAAACACACACAGACTCCTTAGCGCTAATGCAGACTTGCGTGTAGCCTTAAGGGGGGTGTGTGTGTAATTATGTGTGATTGTTCTGGACAGAAACCTTCTGACATCCTAATATACAAGTCTACCGTTCCACAAAGCCCATGCGGTGACAGCTAAAATTACACTTAAAGCTAATGGGGGATAAACAAAGTGACGGCAAAAAGTAGGGGTGACACGTGGGGCATGGAGGACAGAAACAGGTGAAAAAGCAAAGGAGGACAAAAAAGTGAGAAAATACAATGGAAGCAAAAGAACAAAATAGCCCTACTGTCCATTTTAATTACAGTCAGGTAGTGCTAAGTGTTTCCTGTGCAGCCCAGTGCTCTTCTGCTGCAGGGGGAGTCAAGGTGACATAGACAGTAGTTTGCTTCCACGTCTGGAATACCGATGGGTATGCAGCCTCTTCCCAGCCTACTGGGTCAATGTTGACCACTCTGTCTCACACGCACATATACTGTCAGTCATTTTTCATGCGCAGTATAGATAAACGATCACAGTTCAGATGGATGGATTCACACTCTGTATGCACAGTTGCACATACACGCATAGATCTGAAAGGTGTAGAGATATGAATGAGATATTGGGGACGGGGGGGGGGAGGAGATGGGGCAAGACAGATACGAGTGACATACATATGAAGTAAACAGCGGCTATCAAACTACTAGCAGATGCAGAGGAAGATATAAAAAGAGGAGATAAAGTAGAAGGAATGAAGAAAGTAGAGAGGAGGCACAGACAGAGAGAAAGAAAGAAAAAAGACAGGGGAGTGTAGAAGCGGGGGTGTTGAGCTGTGGAGGCACAGAAGATACACACAAAACACACACACATGCATCCACGCACACCCCCGTCCCACCCGCACAAACACACACAAAGTTAATTAAGGAGGGGGTGTAGGGGTTGGCGCAAGGGGCATGAGGTGCAGGAATTCATTAGAGCTCTGCCCCCTCCTTCAGTGGGCAGCCCAGCAGCCACAGGAGTCAATCAATAACATAGATCTGCTTTGGGCCAACAACAAACACACACAAATGCACACACACATACACATACACACACACACACACACACTCACACTCACACATATATTGAGAAAGGAGAGACAAATGGAAGGAGAGGAAGCGAAGGAGAGAGAGAGAGAAAAGAGGGTCACCTCTGACCCCCATCTCCCTCCACTCATCTGTTCATTGGACGAGTGAATGACCCCTGACCACTTTTCCCAGCATCCCCTGGACACGTGCATCTACAGATGGAACATGTCCGCCCTCCACACAGTCATACAGTAACAATGCTTCAGTCACACACTGCAGATTAAATGGTGGAGTTATAGAAGGCGATTGCTTCATGATTTCCTCGCGCTTAACAGTCAAAATTCCGAAAAGGTGTGAAACGAATATCCGTGTTTTACACATTTAGCGAAAATACTCTCTCTGTCCTGCTGACACACACTGCTGAGCAACACACAGTATCCTGCTTTCTCAGGATTGATCCACATTTCTGAGATTAAGCGTAAAATATTAGAAATTAGTATTCAGCTAACCGCAAACAGGCTTCCGCGCCAAATAATCAGAATACACTACATAATCCTCCTTCACTTATGTAAGCTTTATCGGGCCCTGCGTAGCTGGTGTGTTACTTAAACCTCATCCTGTTCCGACAGATAAAATCATTTACTACACCAGAAACAGTCGCATCTAATCCCAAGCACGCAGTTTATGGATTTCATCATACGTGTTTGCTGAGGATTTGTAGACACATATTGAGGTGGCTTTTAGAGGCAATAGGTTTATCTGGAGTTTTAGAGACACTATGGTTACATCATTCCTTTGTGCACATATGCTGAGTCTTAACATGCTGATTGTCATGAGACAACCTATGGATTTCAGTAGCATGGGATATGCCTTGAACTGCATGGTCAGATTCAAAAAACAATAGCATTTTCTTCATCTTTTTTTCTTCTTCTTTCCTCTGCCTTTACAGTGCAGCGGTGTCTGTACAGTGAAGGGAATTTTCATTTTCCCCTTCATAAAAGAGTCCGAATAATTTAGATTTCTGCTTTCTGAAGAGATCCTCCGTTTAATTTGGTTGCCATGGTAGCCAGGCACCCTTGGCTTCAACATTTATGCTAAATAAAACCCCCTTTTAAAAAGGAGAGACAAATATGTGGAAATGGTGGTTTTCTTTGTTCATGTGTGTGTTTGCGCGCGTGTGTGTGTGTGTGTGCACGCTCACACGCGTGAGTGATGCTGCAAGCTATGTGGGGGCTTGAGTGGGAAAAAGCAAAGGCGGAATAAGACTTGCCTTGGAATAAAAGATGTGTGTGTTGAACTATACTATATTAAATGTGTTGTGAGGGATACTGCATTTATCATCCATTGAGAGAGTTACAGCTAATGGATAGAAGATACATTTTGATGTGCTGTGGTTGGAGGCTGCACTGTATATCTGAGTGAAGTGCGTGTGTGTGTGTGTGTGTGTGTGTGTGTGTGTGTGTGTGTGTGTTTGTTTCACAAGGGGAGTTGTGTTATTAGAGAGTGTGCTTTGACGCAGTAAAGAGGAGGAGAGAGAAGGCCTGAAAAGGGAGGAAAGGGTCAGCTGACCCAGTTTGACCTCTGATCTTCTGTTCTGATTGTGCTCAAGGAGTGTGTGTGTCTCAACAAATGCCTCTTCCCCCTCTAAATGAAGCCAAACACTGTTGTGTGAGGGAGTTTCTATTTTCCAAATATCCAGGGTTTTGATAAATTGATGAACAAATATAAATTGATATACAACCGCTACACACCCACACACACACATACACATACGGATTGGCTGCTGATGGACACACTCCTTTAACACCTCCAGTCACACACAGACACACACACACACACACACACACACACACACACAACGCACCACGCCTTCAAATCAACAGAGACAGTAGCCAAACACAATGGAGAGAAAAAGTCCAGGGTGGTTAAGCAACGAGTTACTGAGGCTTGTCGACCACAAGAGAGCTGTCAGAGAAGAAAGTAGGGCTTGTGTGCATGTTTGAGTATGGGTGTGCAAACAAAAGAGAAAGACTCTCACTCTGTATCTTTATGTGTGTGTGTGTGTGTGTGTGCGTGTACGTGTGTGACAGAGAAAGACAGAAAAAAGCCTTGCCCCAAGTCGGCCTGGTTAATGGCTCCGTCAGCCTGAGGTTGAAAAGGACAAGGCATTACAAGAGCCGTGTTGTCACAAGACTCCACCACTTTGTCCACGCAACATTACAGCGACATGCTTCCAAACGAGAAAAGTCTCTTCTTCACCTTTTTTTTCCCCCAGCTCCACACAGTGTACATGCGATTAGTGTGTGTGTTTGTCCTCAAGTGGACAAAGAGGGGAGGGAAGGTGGAACTTGCTTCCTCAGCATGCCAGAGTTTGAGAGGGTAAAAAAGTAATTTCAGCCGAGAAGGGGGAGTGAGGCACTAAAACAGCTCAAGAATTCAGAGGCAATTTAAAAAGCAGTGTGGGAGAGGGGAATGAAAAAAATGCTGGGTTAAAAAGGAGGAAGGATGGAAAGTAAAAGATGTTGTTATTCTCTCTCTCTCTTTCCCTCTCCCTCTCTTTCTCTCTGTCTTCCTCTCTCTCACTTGCTCTCTCTCTCTCTGTTGTTTTTAGGGACTAGCCGGGCCACAACCTCCAGGAGAGATAGAGAAGGGTGGGTGGGTGGGTGGTGGTGGTGTGTGTGGATAGGGAGGGCAAGCATAAATCAAGCAGAGCCTGAAGGCTTTGGAGGAGGGAGGGACAGAGGAAAGAGAGAGAGAAAGAGAGAGAGACAGAGATGATGGTGCTGGTGGTGATGGTGGTACTGCTGGGGGCTTGGAGAAAAAGAGAGAGTGTGGGTGGAGGGGAGGAGAGGAGAGGAGTACAGCGATTGCAAGAGTGGTGGGGTGAGAGGTGGACGGTGGGGTGATGGAGTGTGGGTGGGTGGGTGAGTGAGTGAAGGGGGAGTGAGGACTCTGAGAGGTGAGGGGGAGGTTACAGAGGCTGTGGGAGGGAGGGTGGTTAGTGACGGTGGGGGTAAGCAAGTGAGTATGTGAGAGTACGTCTACAGTAAGCCAGCTACATTTGAAAATGCATGTTTTCTTCTGTTGTTTGACACCCAAAAATGAAGCTTTTCGAAAACAGACTTAGAACAGTGGTTGAGTGTGTACTCAGAAGGTACACATTTGAAAGATACACTTAAACACATGAGCAGTAAGGGCATTAAATCAGGAAGTGAAGTCTTTTCTGCCTTTATCTCATTAATAAAATAGTAACCGGTTGCCATGTTACGTTTACATTTTGCAAATTTGGAGGGTCTCAAGGAAAATACTGTGGTGTCAGCAAGGGTTGATTCTGTCCTCATATGCTTCCTGGTGGATATGCTTTCTAAAGGCCTGGTCACACCAGGAAGTGGCCATAGTCTGTAGCTGTCGAGCTAACTGTTAACATGGTAGCCAGCTTGGGTAACGCCAGTCAGTCAGTCTGTCTCTGTACTGGCCCGTTTACTCCATTTCCATCTAACATTTCCATCTAACAATTGTATTATTTCATTTAATGAAGAGTTACTGAAAGAGGTTGAAGAGCTCTCTGAATTAGCAAGCTTGTTAACTGTCGGTTAGCAAGTGGATTTTACGGAGCCCCTCCGGGGTCATATAGTAGGAAAAGAAACTGTGTTTTGAGTGTGCAATTCATCTAACGTTTGTTCTAATGGTTTTTTTTAATCAAAGTTAGACGAAAAGGCTAGTTCTTGTTCTCTGGAAGACATTGGATTATTTTGCACACATTCTGTTCCACAATCGAAAATAACGGAAAGGAAAGCCACGCCATCCTTTACTTTGACATCTGGAAGTATTTATTGGGATTTATGTCATGGACGGCTTTATAATACTGTTTATACAAAATATTCTCTTGATTCAATGTTCTTTCGTTTAATTAAAGAGAATAACTAATGTGAAAGTATTTCTGTAACGTGTTGCATATTGTATTCGAAAGTCACTTCAAACAGCTGTTTCATTGGCAAACGTGAATGACGGCTGGATTGACCACAGTCATTTCCTGCTGTTTAGAAAAAAAACGCAATCTGTGCGTATGGATAACAAAACCATATGCACAGATTACACAGTGAGTTTTCTTTTTGTTTGTTTTTCTTCGTTAACTGGAAAATAAGTTCACACAGTTGTACTATTGACTCCTGTCTCTTAATGGCCTGCAAACTATTTCTCCTTTGTAGAACAGATACTACTCAATTAAATTGTATACAACATCTCAGCGCAGCAGCGTTAAGTTTCTGGTTAGCTTTGATGACTCGCAATCAAATTGCTGTTTTATGCTCATTCAGATGTCTGACAACACAAACAGAGAAATCTGTAAAAGAGAACAATTATTCTGGCGTTCTGCTCTATAAAAACACACTATAGGTCATCATGGAGATTGCACTGTAATTGTGCTTTGGCAATACATGTCAAATGTCACGCCAATAAAGCCTATTGAATTCAGAGCAGGAGGTGACAGACCATAGGCTTAACATGGCTGTGTCTGTCCCACTGTTTACCAGATGTTGGCAGTGATGCACAGTTTTATTGTTTTCTGTTGAACAGTAAGGAATGGGTTTATTAAGTTTCCTATTATTTAAGTGCTGTGTGGATAGTCTATTTCAAATGTAAACTGCATTTTCAAAATTAGCCGCCGTGATGTGGACGTAGTCTGAGTAAGCAAGTGAATGAGTGAGGGAAGGGAGGGAAAGAGGGAGCGGTGAGTGCGTGGGGGATGGAGAATTGCAGGGCTCAAGGTAATCTGGGGAGTTAATGCAGCTTAGAGGGACTGAGAGGAGTGGGAGGGAGGTAGAGAGAGAGAGAGAGAGAGAGAGAGAGAGAGAGAGAGAGAGAGAGAGAGAGAGAGAGAGAGAGAGAGAGAGAGTGGTGTGCTGGGAG
>JAVQJD010097188.1:0-12683 GCA_036023655.1 Nannoperca australis | reverse complement strand
GGGACCTGTTCAGTTGCCAGAAAAGAGTCAGACAGATCTAAGCCATATTTCTTTGACAGGGCCCTGGTGACCGCACAGGCAGGGAAAACCTTAGGGTCGTCCTGCGCAACAAGATCCTTCCCGGTGTTAGCGTCTGGGTGTTCTATAACCTCCGGAACTGGTACCACTCTGCCACCAGCCAAGTCATTACTTAAGATCACATCAACGCCATTAATGGGCAGTTCGGGGAGAACAGCTACCACAAACAATCCCCTAACAAGGGGGAACTGCACTTCAACCCAATGTAAAGGAGCCGGAACCAACATCATTCCCACACCCTGAACAATCGCGCTAGATCCACAGGAGGTGTTATCCGACAAAGGTAAAAGTCCAGCCCGAATAATCGTCTGGGACCCCCCTGTATCCCGCAGTATCCGTACCAAGCGGCGACTGTCTGCATCTCCAGGAAGGGAAACAAAACCCTCAGAAAGGAAAGGCTTAAAACAAGGATCAGGCTCACACATTTTTATCTCAGGCTTCTTCACGTCCGGTAGGGTGGTTGTTTTAATTAGACCCACCCCTTTTGTCTGCAGTGAGCTCGGCGGAGACTGCTTTGTTTTCAACAAAAAACAATCGGCAATGACGTGGCCCTTACGATGACAATAAAAGCAATCGCGTTCCTCACGGGACTGACCGAGCGGTTTGTTTTTTGTCGGTAAAGACTGGGCCTGCACCCTTGCCACCTGTCGTGACCTTGGCTTGTCACTGACCCGGGCCGAATTTCCGAACACACTCTTATGGGTCAGAACGAATTCATCAGTGAGCACCGCCGCCTTGGCTAATGACGTAACCTTTTGTTCATTCAACCATGTCACCATTCGCTCCGTCAATCCGCCCTTGAAATCTTCAAGCAAAACTAGTTGTCGAAGCCGCTCGAAATCCTGGCCGACTTGACTAGCTGTACACCATTTATCAAACAGCAGGCCCTTTTCTCTAGCAAACTCTACATAAGTCTGATCACTGGCTTTAGCATGACCCCTGAACTTTTGTCTGTACGCCTCTGGAACAAGCTCATACACACGTAGTATCGACTTTTTCAAGACATTATAGTTTAGACTGTCCTCTAGCGAAAGTGAAGCTACCACCTCTTGTGCCTTTCCCACCAGCTTACACTGCAGTAAAATCGGCCACATCTCTCTGGGCCAGTTGAGTGCAGTGGCTATTCGTTCAAAAGCGCAAAAATAGCAGTCAACCTCCGACTCCCTGAACGTCGGTACTAAACAAATATGTTTGCTTACATCGAAACTCTTTTCGCGTGTACCAACCGGGGAAGACAACCGTGGCTCAGACGTTTCCCTCTTAGCAGCCTCCAGGTCGAGCTGTCGTAGCTTGACCTCTTTCTCAGTGTCAATCTCCAGCTTGCGTACCTGCAACCGGAGCTCAAATTCCGCTCTACGCTCCTTTTCCTTCTCTTGGGCCTCCAACTGTAAGCGGGCTAAGCGTACCTTTAGCCTTGCACCCACACTGGACCCACTACTCTCAAGTGAAAAGGACTCGAAACGGGGTAGCGTAGCTGGTGGAAGCCCCTGCTCTGCCGTAGCTCCCTGAGGCGTGGCCAGCGCGGGCGGTGTCTCCTTGGTATCCGTGACTGATCTCACACTCGGACCACAGGGAACATCGGCCGGGCTCACTTCCTCGCTAAACGAAGCAGAGCAGACATCAGAACCCTCTAAGACCTTTAATTCAACCAGCTTCTCATAAACCAGGCTCCTAATGTCCTTCTTAACGCTATATCGAGAGACCGTTAACTTAAAATGAGCGGCAATACACAACAAATCATCCTTGCGACACGAGTTGAGCTGGTCAACAGTAGGATGATCGATAAAGCCTTGCAAAGAAAACACCATTTTACTACACCCTGTACCCCCAGAAACACAATATGTCAACAAAATACTCACTGCACCGGACCCGCAGAACGGTCCAGATCCCGGATGAGCCCCCAATTATGTTACGCCTCCGAAAGATGACGGGGATGTCAGGGGGGGAGGCCAACCCAGGACGGCCGCCAAAGTACGACTCAACAGCGACCGTATATGGTATACCGTTTATTGAAAACAAAACCAACTCAGGATGTCACTCTGGCGGAAGGAAGAGGGACGGTTCGTTGCGCCAAATAAACTGAAATGAACAAACCAAAACAGGCTGACTAGCGGCCCTATACTATAAAAGAAACAGAAACGAAAAGGGTCTTGTCTCCTACCCAAAAGGATGTTCTCAAAACGAATACACGGGTGGCAACAACGTCTTACCTAGTGTCTCTAGACAGACCGACACTATGTGAGTGGAATGTAAGGGGTACCCCCTCTTGCCTAGTCCACAAAACCAACCGCCAGGGAAGTAAATACAAAACAGTTGGGTCAGGGTAGCAGGAGAGTTTGAAACAGGGCTTGAGTCATTGGTTTGCGAACTGTTTTCACGAGCTCTCTCTCCCTCCAAGGTGCGTGTCCAAAAACGTCCTCCTCCTTCCTTCCTGTGCCGGCTTTTTGAGTGGCCCTCCGATAGCTGATGGGCCGACCAAACTCTGCAGCGCCCAATCACCGTGCCCGGAGGACTGCTCATTACCCAAAACCGCATCACCTGGAGTGAACACAGGAGGGGGGGGGGGGGCGGGGGAGAAAAGGTACACACAGCCCTGGCACGTAACAAGTATGATAGGTAATTTTTAAAATAAACTCTAAGTCTTACTTGACATATGTAAGTGTTGTGGATTGAACTAAAATAAACCTACACAAAATGTTAATATCTTTAGTTTCATGTAAATAACTCAGATATATCCATACAAGGTCATGAACTGAAAAGTGAAAACATGTGTTGCATAAGCATGTTCTGTATTTGTATGCAGGTCACCGCATTGCAGACATGCCTGTGACAACACAGCAGAACCTTCCATTTCTTTGGGGATATTAGCAGGAGAAGAATAAGAACATAGGCTGAACCAAATAACAATGAAATAGCCAGTGAGTTCTCCAGCCCAGATCCAGCTCCATTGTGCCAGCTGACATTGACAGAAGCCCAGAGCCTTCCTATAAGAGAAGCTTCTAATATCTCGCAGCCTGCTGATGACTGTGCCCTTTCTTCCCATTTTCCCCATTGTGTCCAATCCACAGATTCGATTTACAGGCCTTTAAAAATGATTCAAACTTTTACTGCACTACTCACTGAACACAGCACCACTGAAATGAAATATGGGAGGAACAAGGCAGATATATTTCATTTGAAAGTTTAACTCACTTCTTCTAATGTCACAGTTGGTAGACAGGCTTTCCTTGTTTTAGTTTATTAGCTAGATTTTACTAAGGCTGTTAAAATACATGCTACTATTTTTACAGGGAAAATGCCTCTACTGTCCGCCTCTACTGGAGGTGAAGGAAGTGGAGGAAAATGGTTTGAAAGTTACCTGTAATGACATGCTACATTATGTCTATGTAGGATAATTATTCAGACCTCACAGTGAGTAAATATACAGACATTATTCTAAGAGCAGCAGACGATATCCATCCTTGCCCAGGGGCACTGCATTATATATACAGTACAGTAGGGTAGTAATCCATGATTGTATCTATAGGGAAGAGGAGGTGTGAGTTGGTTGGTAAACTGCAGGTAGTGAGCAGTAAACACATTTCATTGCCTCTCATCATAGTGTTGCAGTGGACTTATCGATCAGCTCACATGTAAAGGAAGGGCAGCTAAGTCACACTTGGGAAATCATCTTTGACCTAAAAAGTCACCAGTAGATTTCCATGTGTAAAATGGGCAGGGGAAAGGAACGTTAAGGGAAGAGGACAGCCTTGAGAGGATTGTCAGCATGGATTTCCTGGATTAGTGTTTGGGGGCGGTGGTGCAGAGTGACTGAAGCTGTGTTTGTGGCTACGGGAAGTTAATTAATTAAAAACGCTTGTAACGCTCCCTGCTCCATCTCATAATGCCAATGCTGATGCGATGTAGTGAAAGAGGAGGTTATCTGAGCAAACCATGCCCATAAATCATTTTATTAAGCTGGCATACTCAGTGCCTCTGTATCTTTTCTCCATGTCTCTCTTACTGGACCATGTTTCTTAACAGTCTCCAACCTCCACCACTTAAGATTCATTCCATTAAAGTCCAGAGCAGTCAATTTACCAGAATGCTTTAATAGATGAGTCAGGAGGCAGGACTTAGTGGGAGATTGGAGCTGATTATGCCCTTGTTCTGTTCATTTGCACAGACCCCAGCTAATTGACTCCTGAGCAGCGATCCATTGGACACACACTATCTGCTGCTAACCTCTTCCTGGCTCTACTCACGGCAAGGGAACAAAAGAGCAGCACTTGTTTAAACCAACTGTTTCTTTTTTCCCCTTTATTTTTATCTCTGACATGCGCACAGGTACTTGTTTATGTGTGTAAAACAGAGATAGGGAGACAGAAAGAGAAGAAGAGAAAAAGGTGTGTTCATCTGTTGCAGCGATAATGTGCAGGACAAGTAACATGAAGATGATATCAGCAGCAGAAAAGTGAGAGGTAAGATTCATGTAGATAGCAGAATGTGTTTAATATAAGTCAGAAATTAACTCATAACTCAATAAAAGGAGAAAGTATGCAATGAACATTTCTAATTCTCTGATGATACAGTGCATAGACAACTGCAGCCTCTTATCTTACGTCATTGCACAAGATGCAATGGAGATGCAGCTAAAACAGCAGAACTCCCGCACAACACTTTTTCATCTGAAGGTTTCACACCTGTAGTTCATTTGCTCCAGACATGGGAAAAAAATGATACAATGACGTTTAGTCCTTGTCCAGTTTGTTTTCAGAGTTGCTTTTTACAGACTAAGCAAGAGGAGTAACAAGGAATTCAGACTGTCAGGAACTCATAGTACGTCATCAGTGCTACATGGATCTACATGAAGAAATCAAGTTTCAGGGACAAACAGCAAGTCATACAACACAAAGTACGACACAAGTTACACACACATCTGCTTTATCTGTTTTTCAGTTTCTGATGCATCATGCACTCAATACACATATGTATTTCCATGGTTATAAAATTATCCTGTTAAAATATAGGCTACGCATTGCTTTGGAAGAGTTCGGCAGATCACTTACTTAAGGGTCATGATTAACAGATTTAGTAGTAGTTTAGCTTTTGAATTTATACCAGGATCACATATCTACTATCATTAAATTAAATAATTACCTTTCACACCACTAACAAACTGAACCAGAGCATTCTTGGGCCCAGTAGACCAAGATCCTATTTTTCAGGCGGTCTAGGTCTAGTTGTTTAGTTTGAATCAGAATTCAATTGATACTGTAGATTTCACAACAGCCTAATAGAGGTGGAATCCCTTGTGATATCCACCTCTTTTTTGAACCATGTTGTTTAGTTCAGTTCAAAGAAAGTCGCTATTGTTGTTCGTTCACTTTTTTCCCAAGTTGAGCTGTTGCATCACTGCATTTCTATAGACAGTATGTATATCAGTAAGTGAATGCATCACTGTTCAAATGCACCTCAGTACATACATCAGTAAGAGAACGCATCACCATCCAAATGCATTTCAGTATGCACTTCGCTATGTATGTTAGTAAGTGAATGCCTCATTATTCACACAGCCTTAAGTTCAGTAGAAAACTAGCCTATACAAGCACTGCACATGAGGTTAATAGCTCAGCCTATTATTTACGTCTGAGTTATCAGATTGGCTTTCACTGTCTTTTAATAAGCCTTTAACGAGCAAGAATGTACTCTGCATTATGGCTGAGCTGACAAGGGTGTTGTCAGTCACTAGTGAGGGGGAGCTCCATTGCTGAAATCTACTGATTTGTTTAGAGACAGTGGCGATTCAGTCTAGTCAGTTCAGTTTATAGATTTGTTAATACATGTATTGAACACCTCTACAGCCTAAATTAACTGTACCACACAAGGCACACACACCAGAGTGTGTTTTAATAGAGCCAAACCGGTTACGTTTGAAAGCAATCAGTGTGTAAAACACACGCACATCTTTCGGTCCAGGTGCTGAGTCCAAAAACACATCCTTTCTGTTTCACAAGGACTCTTCATCAGGTGCCTGATAAAACAGATAAGTGGGAAATCACCTTAAGCTTTCATCATGGTGGTTTTTCTTCACTCTCACCAGCAGCGAGTTAAACCACAACTTGTAGGAAATTCTTGTCAACTGCAACTCTGCCATGTACTGTAGTTTTCACTCTCGCTTTCAGTCTGAAAGCATATCATACAGCGTTGACAGTGCTGTGTGACTGTTTGGGATTTCAGAGATTGAGCTCAACAGCCCCCTTCCTTAAATTTCTGCCAGAGGTCGAAGGTGACAGATGAGCTTGTGACAGGTGAAGCAGGCACTTGTCAGAAGCTGTGTCACAGAAACAGAAGTAACCATGGCAATCCAGCATGAACATGTCAACTCTGGAAGCCTGAACATGTACTGTTCCTCCTCTATCATTATTCTGCTATTAATATGCCAGCTGGAGAAAGTGCCACACACTAGACTGCTAAACAACCAAAACAATAACACATTGTAGAGTGATACTGAATGATGGTGAAATCGATGAAGTTGTGCTGAGTCCAAATATTTTCCACTCCGTTTTAACATGAGGCATATATCTGGATCCAGCACTGCCGCTTAGTGACTCACAACTTTGGAAGCAGGGCATTGGATTTCACTCATAAATGTTTTAAAATCCAACAATATTTATGATCATCCACTTTTATGGCTAATCTATAGTAGAACCATTAGGCATGCATTAGTGAGTGAAGTATATTTGACCTAATCCTGGTCCTCATTGAGAAGTCAATAGCCTGCATTAAGCCTGCCTAAATAAAAACTATATCCTGGCAATGTTTTTGAACCAGTCACATGAGTACCACTTTCAAGAACCCTTCCCTCCACCTCCTGCTAATTGGGACATTCATAACTTGAACATGATCCCTATGTGACTATTTTAAACCTCAGGGACACAGAGGAAGAGGCAGGGGAGGGGGGAACGAGAGACAGACTAAGAGAGAGAGAGAGAGACAAAGAGAGGTAAAAACAGACAGTCACATTAGGAACAGATGCATTGTTACATCTACAGTAAAAGGAAAGGGGACAAGCCAATCCACTCCACAGTTGTCCCAAGAGTACGTGTATCCATCTAGTTACCTCTCTTTCAAATTACCTTTATGTTTATGACTATTTGAGCTACAGCTGGATTCTTAAAATGCTCCAAATGGGCTTATCAAATTTGTGTTTTGATAATTACATCAAAGCAGGGAGCAAATGTATAGGAACTGGATTAGTGGCGCCATGGAAACTTCAATGAAACAACCTAAGAGGCAATTTGGCGTCCTACCGAGTGCACTTCTAAGGTACAAACTAAAATCGGAATATAACTGTTTTCAGATGCTACAGGGGTCTTTGTTTTTGCTATTTACTTCTGATTCACGTTTAACTGCTGAATATAACAAAAGGTCCGATCCAAGTATTCACAAAAAAAGGATGAAATCTTCTCTACTTACTCTCTCTGAGGTTCACTCTTGAGAAGAAAGAGAAGTCTGTCAGCGTGGTTCCACCTTCTCTGCTTTGACAGTTGGCTGGTACAAACCAAGGCTGCTGCAATATTGTAGCTTTGGGCAAATGTGCTGTGTTTGTGAGATAAATGGTGACACGTGGAAGACTCTCCACAACACTCCACCTCCTTTGTCACCTAGTCAGACTCTCAGGCTGCTCTGGATCAGCTGTCTGGATGTCAGGGACTGTTCCCAGCAGCCCTTTGGCCACTGCGGCTTATCGCACCCTCAAGTGTGTTATATCGCCACTGTTCTCATCACGCCCAGGGATCTGCTGAGAAGTACAAAGAAAAAAACCTTCAGCAAAATGATAGCTTCAGTTCAACCATGATGTGTCACATGGCTATCTTCCAAAAAATGCACCAGATAGGTTTCAGTTATGGCAACATTGACAAAGCAGGCTAATGAGAAGACACACTTTAAACTGCTTAAAATGCAAATGTCATTTTGCGTGTCATTTGAGTTTTTAAATGGTTTTTCCTTAGTACTTTTAAGTGGTTTTTGATGTTACATGTGTACAATTTGAATCCAATTTATAGACATATTGACCTATAAAAATCACATGCAAATAGGATCAGTCATGCTGGGGTTAAGTGAGCGATCTTGGCAGTGGGTAAGAACTTTACGGCTCACAAACTGGCCCTCTTGAGTCCCTCTTTCTCTCTCTCTCTCTCTCTCTCTCTCTGTCTTTCTCTCTCTCTCTCTCTCTCTCTCTCTCTTTCTCTCTCTCTCTCTATCTCTCTCTCACTCTTCTTCTTCAATAACTCAGCCCTGGCATGAATATAAATGGAGACCAGTAAAGAGCAGGAACCGGGTGCCGGTGAATGACTTTCTGCTCGGCCTCCGACAGCAGCGCACCCCTAATGGGTTCAGCCTGACTGGATTCAATCATGTCCCCTGATACCCTCTGAAGAGGATGCAAATTGTCAATCAGACCTCTCTTCCCTCCCCTCTTGCCTTCCCATCTTTTGCTGCTGTCTTCACCTCGTTCCCAGTGATCATCACCTTGCTCTTACTTTCCATTTTCTCTTTGTACAGTATTTTATACATTAGCCCCACCTCCTGCTTTGGAGCAGATCTGTTTTGATCAGCTCCAAAGATACTGAAATGAATTTCATCCAGGTTCAATGAAACAATTAGTGCAGAGTAGGTCATGTACATGCACAATTCAAGGAAAATGTTGCTTGTCTAGAATGCATTTTTGAGTCTTTGTGCTGCATGTAAATGGCATTTTAAAAAGCATCCCTGCTCTCTAATAATGGGGAGATAAACAGATCTCTTAAATATTATTTCAAATTTAAGAGAGGGGAGTAACACGTCCAATGACTCAATAAGCTGGACAGCCCAGTACAAATGAAAGAGAATAATATGTTTTTGTTTAATCCAACCATTTTCGGCAAACAACAACAGCTAGGAGGAGACACATTTTAATTTGTAAAGGTTAATGTATTTATTGGTTTGCCACATAATGCAATCATATTTCATTAGCTTCATGTAAAAACAATCAGACTGTGAAAGCTCTTGCTGGGGGGCAGACACAATGAGGAGGAAATTAAACATATTTTCCTACTGGATGACAACTTAATCCACCCTGTGGGCTACAGGTGCACCGAGTTTGCATTCAAAATGGACGAACTTTGTTGGTCGCATTTGTTTGTGCTACTCAAGATTGGTTTGAAATGTGATTCCAATCCGATTTCTACAGATGAGTCTCACTCTGAGCGCTCTGGCTGCTGAAATCGCATTTCAGAAGTATCTTTTCACTTGCAACGTAACACACAATGGCAACATCAAATCCAGAGTGCTGAAAGTCCATCATACCAGCCTCCTCTGTCGCTGAGTTAGTCTGGTGCGACGGAGGAGTTCTGCACCGCTACTTGACAGCGTGATTGTTTGGAGGGTGTGATGAAGGATCTCCATTTCTCATGCTTGTGCATTGGAAAGCAGCATCACCAGAGTACATAGTTACCGATGCCTATGTTATGATTAATAACATGTGACTGAAACTTGGTTGGATTCCAGCTAGAGTCTTTGTTTCCAACAAGTGGTCAAAGTTGAGAAGAACCAAAAATAGGTTATTTTATCACTGCCATTCAAAACAACCCAAATGTGTGTAAACTGGGCTAGGGGTAGGGTGATGCCCCTATGATTAAGATTAGGATTAGGATATGTTTAAACTAACATTACCTGAATAAGGTTGCTGAAAGATCATGGTCATGGCTAAAAAACTACTTAGATAAGGTTTGGAGAAAATGTTGGGTCATAGATTAAATACATCAACACTGACTGCTGGTGTCACAGTCAAATATGTTGTACTCCCACCATCTGTACATACCAACCTCCTCCCTAACGGTGTAACAGATTTTAGATTTGATTGGATACAAAGTCAATGGAGACTGATGAATGTGATGAGTGGGTGCGAACATATGCAAATGTTCTCAAGGCAGCGCAAATTGAGGCGAAACCCGTCCGTGCTAGTTTAAAATGTTTCAACATGGGAGTGAAAAATTGTGATTACCTTGATGCTTTATGCCTCTAAATCAGTAACAAACAGATGATAGAGAAAAAAAGAAAAACTAATGAAAAAATAACAACTATAGTTCCTGGTAAGTTCTGAGTCACACAAACACATTCAAACACACACACACGTTTGTTGAGTATCTTAGTATCAAGTTTCTTTATTATCAATTCTACAGTATGTACAGGACATACAGAGGATTGAAATATTGTTACTCTCAATCCCTCGGTGCAAAAAAACCCACAACTAAATATAACCAACACAAAAACATACCATTACAGTCACCCAAAGAACATATAACAAACAAACCTGGCACAAAGACCAGACATAACGAGACATAAAGATTCTGTCATTGTGTAGTGCAAGGGAGAGAGTTCAGTATCCTGACAGCCTGGTGAAGGAAGCTGTCCTTCAGTCTGCTGGTCCCGGCTCGCAGGCTCTGCAGTCTCCTTCCTGATGGCAGCAGGCTGAAGAGGCTCCGTTGCAATGCAGATAACTTTTTGGGAGAGGCGCGTGCTGTCGACGATCTTCTCAGCTGCCCTCACAATGCACTGGAGACTCTTCCAACAGGAACTCTGTCTGTTCGATAGCAAGTCAGCCGCTCGAGCTGGAGGGCGTGATCTGCGACGGTTGGCCAGCACGATGGTGGGGATGGCCGGCTTATGAGGGCTAGCCGCTAGCCTAGCTCAGATACCTCCGCGCATACCCCACATCTGCTTCCTCTCACACAGCTTGTGTCGCCTCCACTGCGGGTGAGGTGCAGGACTCGGGGTCTGTGATGGTACAGGCCTCCAGAGCAGACCACAGTCTCGTAGTTCCTCTGCGTCCCTGGAGCTCAACTCAAAAAATGCGGCTCTGTTGACATTGAGCAGTACCTCTCGACTGCATGTCCGCTTCATGACAGGAAGACTTGAGGAAAACGTACAAGAACACCACGACTGATGTACTAAAAACACAGGAAAAACCACGACTGATGATCAGACCACAACTGATGTATGAAAAACACAGAAAAAACACCAAAACACTGTCTTATAGGGAGAGAGAGAAGCCGCAGCGTGTGCATGCGCCGCCATGGTAAAGGAACATGAATATGCACATGTATATGTACATGGTAACGGAACATGTATAACGAAAGTATGTATGCAAGCTACAGCTAACATCTAACTGATAACTGCAGCTAATATACAGTCATTTCACTGAAATACAGAAAGACTGAAGAAAAAGTCCAGCAGTCAAATTTTAAACGTGATGCTAATGAATTGTCACATCTCTCTCGCCTTTGACCACAATAGGTTGCTTGCCAAAAGAATGTATTATGTAAGGGAACAAATTGACCAATGGTGATGTGTTTCTTTCTGGGGAGAACAGTTGCAATATTAAATATATTTCCACACTTGGTGACAACTGCATTCACCCTGTGGGTTATAGACGCACCCAAATTCTTTCCCCAGTCCACAAGACACAAGGACATTCATTTTTGACATGTTGTGGTGTCCTTGTAGCCTGATGGTCTCAGACAAATAAAGAGTTTCAAGATTCATTCCAGTTGTTGCTCAATGATTTCTACTTGTACCATCAAAAACAAAAAAAAACAAACAAAAAAACATCATTGTCATCTAAGTTACTGATTTCTCTTTTCATGGCTCATGGGGTTCAGGCTGATGAAAGGTAAATTGCTAAGCTCAGTTTCTCCCATTTCGCAGCTCACACTGTCAGAAACATTCACTTTCCTCCGCCATTTAAAACAAAGTTGAAACAGAACAAGATGGTGCTGACATGATTGATGACAGGGGTGATGCACTGCAATTAGCTGTGATGAATTGCAAGACTCTTTGGATACTCTGTAAATAATTGATTTTAAAAGGAAACATCAGATGCAGGCATTCCAAAACTACAAGCATCAGTGTCAGTAGGTGATGTATGGAAACCCAGTTAAGAGCCCATTTCCCTCCCATTCCACAGGGAAAGGAGAGGCTGCAGTAAATAACCACCACACTGCCAGAGGGGGAAAGGGAGAGAGTGGAGAGGAGAAAATCCCCCTCTACTCTCACCACCTTTCTTTCTCTCTTCGCTTCTGGCTTACACTACTTCATGCATTCATTTTCGTCTGCTTCTTTCTCAACCTCCCCCACCCTTTTTCTCGTCTGTATGTCTCAATCTCCTTTGCTTTCTTGTCCTCTCAATTCTGCTTCTTTCATTCCTGTTTGCCTGGCGGACGATTGCTGAAAGGAAGGTGGAATTGGATGCCTCCCTCGCAGGGCTTTCCTTTCAAACTAGAAGATTTTGTTTTGCTGGAGTAAGTTGTTACAGCTTACTGGCTCATCATCATCCAAAACATCAACTGTCTGTGACGGTCAGCTATGGTCCTTAGAAGTTCAAAGCATTTATGATGACAAACATGCTTCTACTACACCGTTCAGAACATACACTTGTGTGATATACCACATGATGATTGTGCCACCGCCCACCTAGAGCCTGGTTCTGCTCGAGGTTTCTACCTGTTAAAAGGGAGTTTTTCCTTGCCGTTGTCGCCTAGTGCTGCTCATGGTGGGAACGTTGGGTCTTTGTGTGTGTGGAA
>JAVQJD010097186.1:0-19967 GCA_036023655.1 Nannoperca australis | reverse complement strand
CACACACACACACACACACACACACACACACACACACACACACACACACACACACACACACACACACACACACACACACACACACACACACACACACACACACATCCTCTAACAGCTATGATGACTTCATTTTCTGGGCTGAGGGAAGTTTCTTTATTAGCCAGTCTTAATGGTTCTTTATGATGGCCTAGATATGGCAGTCGATCTTCACAATGCACTGCCTGTGAGTCTGTATTTAACATGACTATTAATCTGACAAGTCCACAAGTGGTTGACTGAATAGGCGTCCTTGTACAATTTTGTTTCTTTGCACTTTCACTTTTTGCTATTGATACCGTCTCATCCGTCTGTCCCACTCCTGCTTCGACTGGATTTACCACGATTCTCTTGTCCCTGTTTCGTGTCTCTTTCTCATCCTGGTTCCCTCCAGTCCCTCTCTCACTGGGTGTATTATGAGTATTAGCCTGACAAGACCGTAAGTGGTTTCGTCGGAACGCAGGCAGGCAGCTCAAGGATCGACTTCCTCTTTTAATCCTGACGTGTTGCAGCATTTCCATCTTTGTCTTCTCTCTCACCCACATTCATTATCTGTCTGTCTCCATTCAGAGTCACGCTCTATTATACAAGACTGTATTTAACTTGAATAATAGGCTGCCAAGTCCAGCCCTGGTCCAATGAATGGAGTTCTTCTCGCCTTTATTACTTCTCTCTTTACTCTTCTGTTGCAATGGAGGATCGTTTCAGCCAAAATTTAAATTAAAAAAGAAAAAGGTTTTTTTAACTTCCCTTCTAGGAATCATCATAATATGGAGCAGTTATGGAGAAGGCTCTGCCTTTTTCTATTTTTCTATTCCATATTCCATATCTCTTTCTGTGTATGCAACTGATACAACAGTGATTGAGGCTGTCTGGAGCACTTCTGAAGGTTGGAAGCTAAATTAGATTAAAATGGCAAATGTCAGAAGTCAATCTGTCTGGTGCATCAGCAGTGAAAAGAACCCCCTCATCAACACTGGCAAAAAGACACGTTACTGGGTAAGTTGCCTGTAGTGACGCTACAAACTGCTACCAGCAAGATGAATCAACATCTCTGACTGTCTGTGAAAATTCACAATGAGCTTCATGAGATTGGTACTTACTGCAAGCCTTTTGTGTTGCTGTTCCTCTTCACACCGTTTATCTTTTCATGTGTTACACAAATATTAAGCTGCCAACACCAAGCAGCCTTATCTGTACAAATACCAGCTGACTTCTTTCTGTCAGTTCGGTTTCTTCACTCCCATTACCACCTTCTCCTCCGCATCTCTCCCTTAGGATGCTTTTAATTCTTTATGTCCAAAAGAGCTACTTTTGAACCAATGAGGCACATAGCAGACTTCCTTTGTCTAGGTATTACAAATCATTTTTCAATTTTGAAGGTTTTTCTTCTTTACTTGTATACAGTGAGCAATGTCTTGACAGATAAAAGAAATGACTGCATTAGAGGCGGAAGAACATGGCCAGGATATTTAGATATATAGGTTATACCTTTCACAATGAGAGACCACCAATTTACTATTTTATTCTATTATATTCAGTATTTCTGCTTTATTCTATGTGTAGTTTTCAGCCAGGGCTTCTTTTGAACCAAGGACATAAAACAGCTTTCCTCCAGCACGGACAATAAGTACTCTTCTTCCTTTTCCGTCTTTTTGTCTTTACTCAGACACGCTGCAGTAAAATGTTGTACATTGTGGGAAAAGAATAAAAGAGATGGCAAAATGGAGAAGAGATAGTTTGCCCGATGGGTCAAAAAAAATTGTTGACCCGGATGGGAGTGGGAAAAAATGTTTAGTTAATGGAAGACATCTAGCATTCACTATTCAAAAAGGCTTTTAAAAGACACTCACAGTCTCATCAAAGGCTCCGTCTGGTCCTCTATGAGAGTCCATGCAGGAAATAAGATAGTTAGCTCTTGCTTTTTTCCTAAATGTCAAAGGGCAATTGACCTTTGACCAATGAAAGGAGCTGAGCACCGACTTCTCCTCTGAGACTCCTCATTGACATACAAAGATTTTTTGACCTTGTATTTTCAATAATTTAGCCTTCCAGGGTGTTCTATTGATAAAGCTGCCACTTACAACAAGATTTCTGGTTTCCTTCAACTTCTCACTATCACCTTTTCATTCCAACAGGGCAGATGTCTTGCACCGACTGATGAACGCTGGAGAGATATCAATGAACATTTTATGTTTCCTTCTACCCGCTCAGCAGAAACATGAGTGTTCATTTCCAAACAACTCTAGAGAGACTTTACTCTCACTGTAGTTTCAGTGTCTGATATAAAGTGATCCCTACAGTAACAGAAAATAAGTAAATACACAACACAAAGGTTGTAGGAGCGCCCTAAGTGAAACCATCAAGTCTATGTCTATGGAGGCAGGAGGTATACCCACAATTAAAATCATCAGAACTCACTGAGATGAATGATACAAATGTAGATCTAATCACATATAAATGCAACAAAAGATTGATAAATATATTTTTAGCATCTTTCTAATATAGTACTTTAATAAAAATGTTTTTTTTACCTGCCATACTCTTATTACACGGCTTTAGTGTTTTTAGTGGTGCTGTTGGTATATTAAGGGGAGTGTGAAGATTAGGTGAAGAACATTCTTTGGTGGTCTGGTCTGGGCCACAATGCCAGGGCCAATTTCTTGTCCCAGTCCAGCAATAGCAGAGCGCTAGTAATTTGTTAGAATTTGAGTTTGTCTGTGATCTAAATCCTCTGAAAATATCATATATATATAAATATTATTTTTTTTTGTTTGTTGGTTTTTTGCAAGGTTTTCCCCACTCCTTTTTTCCGCCTGAAGAATGATGGAGGCTGCGTTGGCAATTATTAATGAAAGCATCCAAAGTCCTGTACAGATGGGCACCAGAGCAAGAGGTCTTTGTGAATATTTTCGGTGTGGAGGGTCTCTTTGTGCGTGCAATGCAATAAATACATTCCATTGTTATAGAGCTATTGTGAAATGAAATATAACATTGTCACTAAGGGAGACCCATCACTCATTCAGCCTTTTATGACCCATTGAAACTTCATACAAAGTCATTTCCATTTCTCTCAGACACTTCACTTCCTCACTGGCATGAGTCATTTTTTTTCTTCACTGGGTTTTAGTATTTCAGCCGTCGGGTTTAATCACTGGGTGATAAAACAACAACTGGTAACATTTAATTACATAAATTACTTTGTAAAATAAAATGCAGCAGGCATCTCTCTGTGTCACTGGAGGTTGAAACTCTTAACTAATGAGCCATGGGTTGAGCCAGAGTCCCAGGGCAATGGGCAATTAACCAGGAGAGTCATCTCAGACTTTCTTTGTTTCTTTTTTCTTTCTCTCTCTGTCTTTCTAGCTATTCTGGGTAAATGCCTGTGAATGTGGAGGGCTCTGTGAGAAGTCATGTGTTGAGTTGAGCTATAGTGTACGAGTAAAGCTCATTAAACAGAAGACCTCTTGCTCACAGCGAGAGAAAGAGCGAGGAAGAGACGTTTGTTCCTGTTGTGTGGTCAAATTGTCCCCAGAGTGCTGAAAGGACGGAGGTGTTTTAAGACAATAAAGCTTTTGTTATGGGATTTTATGATAAATATATCATGTTAAAACCAAGGCTGAAGGGGAGGATTTACCACTGACGCTTTATTTTTCATCCCTAGAGTTTTTAACAAATCAGTGAAGGATGAAGGAGTGAGAGACAAGATGTGAAAACTGAAAATATACACTTACTTTGCAATAGAAAATACGTTTTGAACAAAATGTAATGCTGCCTGGGTTGTGTTTTTCATTATTAAGAAAATGTTTAGATATAAGTGTTTGAGTTGTTTGTAGTTTTCCATACAATATTCACGCCTTTCTACTACATATGAAGAATTTTCCTTGTGTTTATGCTGAGGCAACTCAAAGCTTGTGGTCTTGGAAAACTGTCCTCCCTCAAAGTCTGCAAACAGACACGGTCTTGGTGGTTGTGTGTCGTAACACTAGAGACCACTGTTTGCTCCTGATGATGGTCTCTTTTGACCACAGTCGTTCCCTAAACTTAAAGTCATTGTTTTGCAAAACCAGACAACAACCGTGTGCTGTATGAGAACAGAGATCGGTTTCATATAACGTGATTTGTAGCAATTTTAGAGGAGACAGATAAATGATGTCATCCTGCCGATAGAAAAGCTAGAAAAACACAATATAAAATAATATATAATATAAAAACGTTATGGAAAACTTGAAGCAGGAAGTGCTGACTTGGTCAGTATTTGCCACACTCTCTCTGACCTTCACTAAGAGTTTTAGTGTTTTGGAAGCAGAGTGAAGGCCGGTGTCAAAGTCTTGTGCTTCGTACACCCAAACACCCCCCCGACCTCCTCCTAATGACTTCGGTGAGGTATGAGAACACACCCGGCGTGTTAAAAAAATAGGTCACAAACGTAATCCAGGAAGTAATTAAATTTCCTCTATTCCTCATTTGTATCTGGCAAAGTAAATTAGTAGTACATGAATGTATTTTTTAGGTGACAGATATTAAGGAAAATTTGAATATTAATTGGCCACCAACAAAATCCTCTCTCTGGGACCATGTCATGCATTTAGTTGATGCTTTTAAACCATGCAGCTCAGCATGAGTGAGCAGGCAGGAGCACAATGTCCCTCACAAGGACAAAGAAGACATAATGTTATGGGGATCGAACCTGGGATGTTCGAATGGCTTCTCTTACATCTTTTCCACCCTGCTACTGCTAATGTTACACGTGCATTAAATATTGTTACATGACATTTAGCACGACATTTTCTGTTGAATAATTAAGTACCACAAGTCCATAAATCTTAACCATGTCTGGCCCACTTTGCAGAATTACTCCCTGGCAGTATTAAAGCCAAGCTGGACAAAGACTTCTACTGGTTAATTAACCAAGTGATGTGAGCTGAAAATGAAAATAAAACTCATAGCTGGTGTCGTAGCTTATAGTGGCGTTCACCAGCCATAGTGGGGGGGGTTTAACTTGCCATCCTTTGGTTTTCTGAGTCAATAAAAAAAAAGTTTTAAATAATGGCAGAGGAGAGATGGTGGGTAGGTTAGAAGACTAGGAGGAGGAAAAAGGTTAAAAAGTTAAAAGAGGCAGACAGACGCAGGCATGGGCGAGAGAGGAAGGAGAGGGAAGATAATCAGGGGAGAGTGAGAGATTATGAGAATAAGAAGTGGAAGTGCGAAGAAAAGGGCAGCACTTTGCTAATTATTCCATCATTTTTCTTTTTCCATCCAATCCCAACTCCACTTTCTCCACATTGCTTCGTCTCTCCACCAGATGTTTAGTATTCTCGTAACGCAAATGTTAATGAATGTTTGCAGCCTGTTTGTTGTGCGTTTTGTTGTTCTGAAGGAGGAGCAGGAGTCACAGAGGTGGTCACTGAATATGCACACGTATCTTTGTGGTCACCAAAAACATGACGCATCTCCACAGCAATGGCAGCTGCTGGGCCTCTCCAGCAACCTCCATTTATACATGTACATTAACATATTATTATAAAGGGAACGGGCCATTGTTTTGGCCACATCGTGTAGTATGTGTGCTACATGATACATGCTCACCTGTAACACCCGCTCACGCAAAAACTGCACCTGAAACATGTAGCTGCGCAAATGACAAAGGTGGAGGTGCAGACAAAAGATTAGAGCTAAGGAGAAATCCTGATCACAATACAGAGACTGTTTTTATCAAATGGGTGCTGTTTTAAAACTAAGTTGCAGGCTTTGGTTCTTAAGGTCATTTATTGGTGTCTATTGTAAACATAACTATCTAATTAATATAAACTCAGTTTAAGAGGACTTGTTTGAAACCTGAGAAAGCAGAGAAGATGAATTTTATTTCCAACCAGATAGCACTTGTATGAGAGTAGACGTCACTTGTCAAACACTGGACATATGATATCTCATTTTTTTAAAGGACGTCTTGTGTTTTTCTGTCTGACAGGTGTCATAGTTTCAAAATGGTTCGGTACTCTCGCAGCTGTCCTCCTCCGTCTCTTTATTTTATACCACTGGGTTTAACATTTCAGGTCGGGAACCAAACTGGGTAAATTGAGTTTCTAGCCTTGGGACTCAAATCAGAGCAAGCAGAACAATGTTTCACATTAATGAAGCCATTTTATTTAAAACTGAAGAGTTTTCCTACACTTGTTTAATGGCTCTCACAGTAAAACCATTACCAAAGAGCACCATCCAATTACTGCCAGATATTGTATTTCATATTAGGGCTCTTATTATATGGAGGGTCCCAGCTGAATAATAGTGGTTGATCATTTTGGGACCCTGACTTTGGGGCACTGTAGTACTCTTGACATTCTGCGAAACACCGCCACCTTCGGCTCCTGAGCCAAGAGACACTCCTGTGTGACGTTTACTGTTGAGAGAAAATGTCCTACAAATAGAGAGACAGAAAGAAAGATGGCTACATCACAACACCTCCTTTACATTTGTAAATTCTGTAGTTGTGTTGTCTTCATTTATGTCTGTGTGTAATCAAAGAACCACAGACAGAAATATGAATAATCATCATTTTTTTTATATAACACTTTTCAAGCATAAGCAAGGATTTGAAATATAAGAGATAAAGTACATAGAATGCCCAAAAAAACCCATCTCTTGAATTTAAACAGATACAAGTTCAAAATACATGGACGTACATATAAAAATACGAAAATGATGATGCACAAACAAGCACAATTAAAATATGTAAAGACAATAACGTTAAAATAAAACACCATAAAATAGCATAAAAAGCAAATGTGAAAGTGATGGATAATGGAAAAAGAAAATGTGTTCAGCTAATCAGTCCTTACAAATCAAAGAGCCAAAGTTTCGTCCTATACGCCACTGTGCAGCATTGATAATTATTCACACAAATTCTATTATTTGAATTTAAGTCTTAGGTTGACGAATACGTTTCTATTTAAAGAGAATATTAGAGCAACATATATATAACATATACCCTCTGACAGGTGACTCTGATGTAAGCGAGATGATCCACTCTGACCTGTGAGGTTATGAATAACAAAACTCTCCACAGAGATAAGCTTCTCTCAGAGACTAGCCCTTCTTTAAATCCATGAGTCATAGAACTAAAAGGCTTATTTTTCCAACAGGCAATCGAATGCTTTCTTAATGCTGCATGTGTCATTTGTAAATTAAAAAAAGAAATACAGGAATAAAAGAATACAGGAACAAAATGCAAAACGATTGTCTGCCTTAATATTTCATCTTGTAATATTTCTGATTCTGGTTCACTTTGTTCCCAAGCTTTTTGATCTTGGTTCATTTTCCCCCTTTCCTCTTCATTTGAACTGCTAAAGTGAAAGAATATCAGTCAAGTCTTTTTGTAGCCTGTGTGTGAGTGTGCAGAAGAAGTCGCTGTTAGCCTCTGTATGAGCATCTAGCAGACACACACACACACACACAGAGTGCAGGTCTGGTTTTTTTGTTCATTGTTCCCTTTTATCTGATGATAACACAACAACAGGGGGATTCAGTATCAGATTTATCAGATTTCACTGTCTTTTATCTGGATTAGGGATTAAAAGATTACAGCTAACATGAATACATAATCTGATTAGCTATTTTATGATTACATTTACAAACCCCACATTGTACTCACATTGTTGTGCTGCACATCGAGTGCAGCAGGTCAAACATCGCTGAGAGCGTGTGGCTTCAATTTCAAAAGTGCTACATCAGTTTTAATTAAACACACATTTTTCTGCATCCTTTCTTCAATACTGATTCAATTTCACTGACATGTTTTTGAAACATATTTCCATCCAAACCCTCAAAATCCCTCTAATGCATACACAATACTTGCCCATTAGAAACGATGTACTGTGCAAACATCCTAGCACCCATTCAATAACTGTAAATGTCATATAATTAGCAATTCTGCATGTAAACATGCACAATGTTTGTTTATCTCAGGCAGAGAAAACAGCCTTTATGGACCTTTTATTGATGCAGGAGAAAACCAACACACAACACACATATTAGGACGGTTAACACTTGCCTGTCTATACAGAACATCAAAGTGCATGTTGGTCCTCTGAGAACAATCATGGTTTTCACCTTTTGGCCTAACAGGTTTTAGACCCGGCAAGTGCCTTATCTTACCTGGCACTTACCAAAGAAACTGTCTTAAATGGCAAATTTAGGAGGGCAAAGTTATCACGCAGTCCCAACAACATTACACACTCTGCTACACTTGGAGTGAAAGGTAATTTCACTCCACTCCACAATAGCCAGGATGGTCGGTGGTTTGTTGAAAGGCCGAAAATGCTTCAGAAAGAATAAACAAACTTTGGATCCCATCAGAGGCAAAAGGAATTCTTCATCAACCCTTCAGAGGCTTGAGAACCTTAGCTCACCTCTCACTCTTGCTTTAGTTATTGGCTCTCTGTTGTTTCTTACTTTTACTCTGTACTGTTAGTAGGCCTCTCTTTACTTCTCTCTCTCTTTTTTTGTTCTACCTGTTTCTTAGTCAGACTCTCTCTACTTTCTGTTTCCCTCTCCCTGTTGTCAAAGTCATTTCCCCCAAATCCACCTGTGTGATTGACTGCACACACTCACACAGTGCTATCTCAATGTGTCTGTATGTGCCACAGGCGGCAGGATCCAATCACTCGATCGAATGTGCATTATCAGTAGTTATCAGCCTCATAGATGTGGGTGAGAAGGGGCCTGCTGCACCTACCAGTAGGTTTCATGTCTGTATGAGACGCACCAGACTTTCAATGTAAACCCAGTGTCAGGTGACGTGGTAGGAAAAGCGACAAGAAGGAGGAGGCTGAGTGAGTGGATGGATGGAAACACAGAACGTTCACCCAGGAGGCCGCTGTGTAACCAGAAGTCAACGTTGACCTATTTAAAGTTTAAAGTTAGCCTACGTCATGTTACGTGTTTTATGCACTGATAACATTTGAAACGTGTCAGCAAGTGGTGTGTAGTTGTTGAATGCAATGTGCACTCGACAACCAAAAGGTAAATAAAATGCATGTATCCCTTGCAGTAGCACGGGAGGCAGTTAGCTTCAAGCTTCTCTGAAACCGGAGCGGCTGGAGTACAGAACACCATGTGTGTTTTTGAAGCTCTCTCTGTCCATTTCTCTCACAGTTAATGACACAGGAAATGTGAATGTAATGATGTAATGGCTCAAGTACGCTAACAGTGCTCATCATCTGTCCAGTGAACATGGGATGTCTGCACATGTTTTACAAACGTGTGGACGTTGCACTGGCATTTATGAAGACTAAAGTACTACCAAATGGGTACATAGTTAAATGGAAGTTTGGCACAGATGGTTTAGTTTATTCATTTTTGCTTTTAGGTAAAATCAGGAAGTGAAAACTAGAGATGTCACAAAATGTACCAACATGTTACGGGATGGAAACACAAACAGGGAGAAAAAAAGCTACTCTTGCACAGTAATCCATGTAAAAAAAAAACAAAAAAAAACGGACATGTAATTCAGCACATAATGGAACCATTACCATAAAGATACAGACCGGCTGCTTTTATGTCATTTTCTCCATCTCCCAGTCTTTCATAAAGGGAGGGAGGAAATGCACCAGAGTGGCAACACTGCTGTTCAAAATGACCAAACCATCCTCGTAACACAATTCACGAAGCAAGAGACTATATTCATATGAAGGGGCATCCACAGAATGTGTGATGCATTGTGGGATATCCTTGAAGCATCTCTATGTACACAGGAAAGGATGTTGGAGTCCTCTTGTTGTTTTGCTTCCAACATCAATGCATTCATGCATTATCCCAAGATGGTTACCCACATTGCTAGCACATACATGGAGACGAAGCCTACAAGTAATTGTTTTAAATCATTAACTGTTTAATGGTTCTTAAAAAAAAAAAAACACATATGAACATAATGTTTCTGCTTGCAGTCCCTTTTTGAAAAATATTGGTGTCATAGATTTGAATTAGAACTGTTGATTGTTGCTTTGCAGCCCTTATGGCACCCGTTATTGTGATATCTATGTAGTTCATTTTTCCATATAGAAGATACTGTAGTGGTCTGCACGATCATGAGCGTTGCATAAGCCCAATAAGCCGCACTGTGTCCTGTCTCCAGTTTCTACCTGCACTCTGTGACTCCATGTTGCACAAGGAGTTTAGGTTCATCACTGAAGGACAACTTCCAGTTAAATCTGAATTTGTTCTCTTCCTTATCACTGCAAGTTTTCACACTGACAGCCTGTCAATTCCAATCTCCTTTCATCTGAAGGCCGCCACTGCTGCTGCCTTTATGCATAAAATTGGCTAAATTGCTGAAACTATTAGGAAATATGTTTTAAGTAAGTGCTCTCCTCCTAATACAACACAGGGCAATGCAATCATTCAACATGAACTATTATTGTGGAAATGTAGGGCTTACTGTCCTCCACAGACAAAGGTGCAAACTCCAGGTGGACTGCCAGTTTTGTCTAGCGGTAGTTTTTCAGCCAGCCTACCCTGCAGCATGTAAAGGGCACACCATCACTCTCTGCAGGACTCTTACCAAGTGCTCAGCCATGGCAACAACTGCAATGCTCTCTACCACCAGTGCATGTAATGGGGTGATAGCGGCTGATTTGATTGGCCATTGATTGAAGTCCTTCACACGCTAGCTGCTATATTCCTATTACCAACAATATACTCAGTTTTCAGAAAATGAGAGCCCTCCCCCCCAAAAAAAGTGTTTAATCCAAAGGGGATCATTTATAGTTTAGGGAAAAGCCATATTTCAAAGAGAAGAAAATAACTTAGTTCATGTTTTTTAGGAAAGAATTGATCCACTAAAAGCAATCATTTACAAGCAGTAAAGAAGCAGAGAGCTATACAGACAGTGCAGAGCAGCTGGCCAGTACACAACTGCAGTGTGTAAGAACCTTCAACAAAGCAGCACACCTAATTCAGAATAAATGCATGCAGAGGGACTACAACTCTAATATAATATCAATGTTTCCTAGTAGCACAAGATATATAACACTACTTACACTGTTATTTTGTTTCCAGCCTTACCGGAAGCACGATGCTACCATCACCAGCTCCATGAGTGTCTTGTTGTGTGTTCCTCATACATCTTGTTAAGAGGCTATTTCTATAGATCCAGCCTAGCTGTGGCACCATGTCTAACCCTAATCACCCTCTGTCTCTGGCTGTCTGTCTCTGGATGTCCCTCTCCCTCTCTCTTTCTCTACCTCTCTCTGGCTCTAATGGCACCAGTCTAGTGCCCATGTCTCTTGAAATTACCTCACCACCCATTACCTTTCCCAGAGTCCTCCTAACCAAACCTATTTCAGCAACCCCAAGCCCACCAGAACAACTGCAAAAAAGTTCCATGTACACAGAGCCAAAGACATTGGATGTGCTTTAGCCTGAACCCAAAATACTCATTAGACTAAACTGTTATTAATCTCAGAGGAGCCTTAAAAAGGCTTTTACTGGGCGAAAGAGACAGACAGCTGGCATTTTTAGATGCTATAGAGCCTGAATGTCCATATATCACGGACAGTAAGGTGGTGAATACAAAAACTGGAAATGAGGGCCTGCTGTCAGAGATCATCACAGATATCAGCTTTCAATCAACTCACTGGTGTTTAAACTGAGTTTAGGTGGCTTTATAATCTGTATCTCATTCCTTGTTCAAACTAGATGTTCACTCCCTTTTACCGACTTAACATAAAAGTGTCAGCATTTACTGTTGATAGTCCAGTTCAACAGAAAACAACCAGCTCTACCGCAGCTTTCCAGTAATCTTTGATGTGGCCATGTGCAAAAGATTAAGTCAAGATTAATGACTGTACTGCAGTGTGAAGAAGGTCTACAGACAACACAGAGAAATATCATCTTTATTTATATCATCTTTAAATGTCATTGAAATAATAGTTATATGTCCGGCAGATGACTAAAAAACATCTAGACCTTCTTTTTAACCTCAAATCCCTAAAACCTTGTTTACTGAGTCGTCATTCTCTACCAGATGTGGAATGTGATGAGTAAAAGAAAAATCTTCCTCCTCCTCCTCCAGTCCTGTCTCTGCCCACACCCCCATCATTCTTCAGATATACACATTGCACAACCCCCCCGCCCCCTTGAAGGAGTCAGTATGATGAGATGGATATGACACGGCGAGGTCACGGGGTCAAGGCTTGCTTGGTTGTGTCTGCGGATAACAACAACCTGCGTTCAACATTTGTCCCGCTGGAACACCATCAACTTTGTAATGTGATTTGATGTGATGTGATATGACGATAGCGGCCTGATTTCTAAACATCCTTGTCTCTTGTTCTTTCCCATCTGTCACTCTGTTGCTCTCCAGATTATTAGTGGGGGGTTGTCTCCTATTTACCTCATTTGTCCCTCTGTGATTTACTATGTGTCAGGAACATGAAGAGACCAATTAGAGAAGAAAACAACATTCATAAGGTGTTGGGCCATCAAATGCCTCCTGAACAGCTTCAGTGCTCCTGGGCTTAGACCCAAGTCCCTGGAACTCTACTCTACTACATTCAAAGGATATTCCCTCATTTGGTATTTTGATGATGGTTGGTGGAGCACCTATAGTTTGTTCTCTCTTGTCCAAATCAGTGGATGAGTTGGGAAACGTATTGCATGTTCCTCTTGGTTCAGTTTCTTTTCACACAGAAAAGATTGGAGTGGGTCAAAAGGCATCAGTTGATGCATGACCACATGAGAACATTTACACCACTCATTGTAAAGGTGATATAAACCTTGTTGCTAATCCAAGTCAGACCTGTGTGTTTAGGTCCCGCCTGGCTACGGGAGCCGTTCAGCTCAAACTTGCAGAGTGCGCCTTGAAGCAGAGTCAAATCGAGGTCATATCACATTCCCATCACAAACTAGAATTGGTAGCCGGACCAGGACCACTTGCTGTGTTCAGATCAGCCCAAACTAACATAGAGCATGCATAATAAACAGCTGAGGTTGCAAAGGAACACAATCTATTCCACTCATTCATTCAGTGTATGGAAGTACAAGAATTTCCAGTTATTCATTTCCCCTTTAACATGTTAGTAGATTTGTGGCTTTATGTTTTCTTTATGTCTACATTGCTCAGTCCCACTTCGGCAACATTTCTTTTCTTTTCTTTTATTAACAGAACATCTTTTTAGTTTTTTCTTTATTGTAATCACATGTTGACTTTGACTCCCCGATGCATAGCATACATTTCCTTCCCTGACCTTGAGACCGAATCAAAACATGGACATAGCATTGCAAAATGTCATAAAATATATTGGCATTAAAGGCTAAATAAACCAGCTGACCTCCTGGAGTTCTGAGCTCTCTGAGAGGCACTGATGGCATTAGGATTTGTTTAGATGTTGTGTTGCCCAAGAGGAGGCTCTGCTCAAAGATTTCACCACAAAGTCAACAGCCGGTAGAAATGGGCTGTGAAGCACTGACAGGCTAATTGGTCAAAGTAAACACTCCCCTGCTTTCTTTTCCTCTCACCCCCTCCACTCGCCTCTCTTTTGTTTGCATCTAACTTTGCACAACAAGGACCCATACTCCGCATTTCTCCATTTCAACTAAATCAACAACAGAAACAGATGGACTGTGAAGTGACAGACCAACTCCACTAAAACAACATCACTTCCTCTATTTCACAATCCTCTTGTCCCGTTGTCAAGATTTCTCCATTTCAATTAAATAAAAGATGTAGTTCGACTGTTGTTGAGCAATAACAGTCGAACAACAAGAAGTAAATGTTCCGTTCCCACCCTGCGCTCCCCTTTCTTTCCTGTTTGTCTCAATTTACTCATCTTCTCCCCCTCTCTTTCTCTCCCACTCCTTCCCCTTTTCGCTCCTCTCTCACCTCCTTCCCTCAGAATGTGCAGTTAGTATTCTTCACGTCTTGGTTTTACAACAACAGATTGTGTTTCCACAGAAACAATATCAGCCGCAGAACAGAAACACGAACACCATGTGAAACATCAGCAGCTGCAGTTTCATGGCGCTGCCCAGCGTTTTATTTTTATTTTTATTGTTTTATTTACCTGAAATTATATTTAAAAATATATTATATATATTTTATTCAGCTGGATAAAAATAATTGCTGATTGTTGGCTGCCTAATATTGCAATGTAAGTGTGATCCTGGTTATGATCCACAAATAAATTAGGATTTTTAAAATAACACTCGAACACATCATTTCTATTATTATAATTAAACAGATGCAAAGCTTAAGGTACTTAAAAAAAAAAAAAAGAGTGACGCATGAAGCCATTTCACAGGTTTCCCGGTTTCTTGGATGGAGGCAGGAACGGATGATCCTCAGGGAGTCATTAGCAGAGAGAGAAGCTATAATTACGATTAGTACGATTTTTCATGGAACTGTGTGAACTGTTTTCAATGTGCCCGTCTCCAACACGGCTGTTGACTGTGCAGAATAATTCATTATAATGACACGCTTGACGTGCACATAAGCACGGAGGTCTAGTGCTTGTTGCACAAAGTTTAATAAGCAGATTTTCTGTGTGCAAGAGTACAGATAAAACAAATACCTTCAGATGCGTGTGAAGAGTTATGAAAGTAAAGGACTGTAAACAATAAAAATGTAATAAACATGAATGTTTATTTTGTCACTTAATCATACTTTCTGTATGATCACAATAAACAAAACATTTGTCTGTGTGATTTTAGGGATGTTTATCTGGATGTGTCATCACTGTAACCTTCCTGCACCACAGGAAAATACCACTTCACTGTCCATATTTACAAAAAAGCAAACATCATCTAAGTCTTTTTGGTAAGTTTGCTGCAATAACAGAGTTTGCTTCATAACTCCATCAGCTGCATCTCGTTTCAGAAGAGACCGTTTTTGTTTTCATCTCAGTAAATGAGCTCGAGTAGCCTGCAGAATATGATACAATATCATAAAAAAGAAATGATGCAATACCATAAAACTTTATAGTGCCATTTTGTGGAAATGGACAATCGTCGTTTTATATGGCAAAAGATCTAGCTCCAGCTACTTAAAGAGAAACTCGACTTTAAAATAGATTTCACACCCAGAGCCATCAGAATCCCTTCTGCTTCTACCCAGCACTTATCCTCCATTACTGCTGCCTCGGCCGTCGCAGCATATTTCTCCCCAATGTTCCTCCGAGGGATCTAAACTGGTAGTATAAAACACAAAAAAACAACTTTACAACTTCTACCTGCCATCCTTTTAAGAAACAAAAGCAGCATTTCCTTTTAATATAGGCCCACGACACTGTTTACTGTCTCAACGCAGTAATCATTATGTTGTACGGCTTTAGAAACATTAGCATCCAAATACCAAACAAACAAAAATAGTTCCGCCTTACGATGCCCCTGCTTTACAAGTCCTCGAGGCAGCTAATATAACAGTCAAGTGAATTTCACTGGGCCTTCTTACCAGCAGCCTTTAACACGGTCAATGCAAAAGATCTACAACTGTTGAATCTGCATTTTGTGAACATGCACAGATCTGCAGCCTGACAGCTACTAGATCGTTAAGATCTAAGATCTTAAATAAGAGAATCTGAGTATGACACATCCTGCAGTATTTGACTTTTGGGAAGTATCTGAATCCTGAGAACATTACAGTGCACAAAGCTCAATTGTGCAAATCTTCAGGTTAGTCAAATGCATCACTGATGTAGTGCCACTTATACAGTTAATACATACACATGTCAATTAAATGTCTTTGCAATTTCAAACAAATCTTTGCAATCTATGATAAACTACACTTTGGAAGAAAAACAAGCAAAACAGTTAAAAAGTTAAAAAGAAATCTAACTAATAGCTTTTCAATGTTCAATAAGTCCTGCTAACAAACAAACATGCAACCGGGACAGAAAAAGTTCTCTCTTTGGCCGGGGTAAAACTTTAGCCTATTAGACATTTATATACCAACGTTTCTTTTTGCATACCTGCCTGAATAAAACTGACACTGTTTTTGAAAGAATTGACAGAATTGGATCATTATGAAGTCCCACCGATGTATCAGTCGGGATTTAGTTCATTCAGTCTAAGACCAGCAGACGCTAAACTGTCATGCAGACACACAACCTGAGGCTGCTACTCTGACAGCATATCACTGGCGACGTCGGTGGATTAACACAAACACATCCAAAAAGGTTCCGTTCTTTCCTTCTTTTTTTTTTTGCAGAAAACATCTCGTACTTTTCTCTGTTGAAAAATAACATACTTCTACTAAGGCCACAAAATGTTACCAATCTCCTGTTCTCTCATTTAGCAGCTGCAGGATCTGTGTTAAAAGGACATTTTCTCAGTAAATCTGCTATTTTACTGTATCTGAAGTTTGTCACTTTATAATTAGACACCGTGTTTACCAAATACAGTAAATAGACAAAGTAAAGGGTGAGGCATAATGAGGAGTCTGTTCTCCCAAGAAGACAGAAGACATTATTTCTTTGTTCAAACAGCTTAGAAAAACCTGTATGTGCAGAGCCAAATCTGGAAGAAGTGGGTGATTCTTACAGCACCTAAAAATGATCGGTGCTCACAACCAGCAGTCAACCCCCACGATCCTTCCCCAACACAAGAGCACTCTATTCAATTCAATTCAATTTTATTTATATAGCGCCATATCATAAAGTTATCTCAGGGCACTCTACATCCCTGCAGCAAGGGGAGAAGTTAAATAATCTACATTAGTCCATTAATCCTGAACTAAGCCGAACAGCCATCGGAGCCCTGCAATATGTATGCACAAACTCATATTACTTGAACTAACTGTTTGACACTACAAAGATATCACACACAGTGAATGAGTCATTTTACATAACACTGAGCCCACACTGTGGTAGACTACTAAGCACATTAGGCAGGGAGGAAGACAGGGACAGAGACAGACAGGTAGGAACACAGACAGACAGAAAGAAAGGAGGGTGATGTTGAGGGGATGAAAAAAAAAAAAGAAAAACAACAGCCGTCAATCACCCTCTGTGTCTGTGGAGAAGGAATGAAATTGTGATCAGATCCCCAAACACACAAGTGAATAAAAAGAGGGAGATTTCTGTGTGTATTTGTGCATATTTAGTCGTGTTTTGGTGCATGCGTGTATGTGTGTATGTGTGTGTGTGTGTGTGTGTGTGTGTGCGTGTGTGTATTAACACAGGGGTTCCAGAGCATACATAGATTCAAAAACACACTAGTCCCTAGTTGGGTCAAAATGTCAATATTCACACAAACAGTAAACCTCTGCACCACAAACCAGTGGGGAACGGAGGTCAGTCCGACTTTTAAAAGGTCACTTTATATGGCATTTTCTTTATATAAGAGACACAGAAATGACAAAATGCTTCAAATCACCACATGACCAACCTATGTATCTTTATTATTAAGTGAAAAGAATATGTGGGATGTTTCTACATTCACTTCTGTTCGTTATGAAGCTGAACAGATTTTCAGTTAGGCCCAGAGTCAGGATAATGAGCCCTGATTCCACTTGGGCCACACGTGCTAAAAACGTACACACTGTTAATATTGTGCAGAACTTTGGAAAAAGATGGCATATATTAATTCTTCCTCCCAGACATCCAAAAGCTGGAATAGAGAAGAGGCACACAGGCTCAATCACTTTCATCAGTGCTCCCCAGCAGGCCTGTTGATAGCTCCATATTTATTGTGACTGATAGGACGAAATCACAAGACTCGAAACTAAATCAGCCAAATTATATCTGTATATCTATCTGTTGTGCCACTCAATTGAGTTTTTGATTTGATTTTTGCAACCCACTGCCTCCCTCGTGCACTTTCTTTGTGTCTTGAGCATATTTTAATATATTTGAATTTTCTCCCCCGCTATCTCTCTCTGTGCCTCTCTCTCTCTCTCTCTGCGTCTTTGAGACAGATAAAGCCTGGTGCTTTCGATTGGAGCATAATGGATGATTTTTCTGAGTGGGAAATGACGGGTTATTTCCTTGAAGTCTGTCACGGCAGCGGCAGCAGCGGTTTCGAAGCCAGCAGGGCTCAGTGGAACAAAGGAGGAATTCAGGTGATTTTGTTTGCTCTGTCTTTGATACAACAGGGGGGATGATTGGAGGAGTAGCATCACTGTGTTTCTGTCATTGTTTTCTCTGCTCAGGTCTCTCTCTCTTTGGATCTCACTCACTGTCTCCTGATGTCTCTCTCTCTAATATCTCCTTCCCTCTTTCTGTATAATTTTTGCTCCTCTTACCTTTCAATTTTTGAAGACAGGCGGTTTAACCATAATCCGAGAAATCCGAGTGGCATCTCTTGCATGATCCTGATTTGGTTAATTAAAATAGGATGTTACCTAGACATCAATCTAAGGTTTGTTACCGTGGTAATTATTAGCTCTGACCCTGTTACCCGACTGCAACAAAATAATTGCAAGACTGCAGGAGGTGTGACAGTAGCTTTAGCAGTGTAGCATATGGTTAAATATATTGCTTGAGTGATGTAACGTGGTTGCATAAGAGAAAATGACATGCTGTGGTTGAATGGTACAGTAAGGACACACGGTGTATTATGCAAAGTGTGGTCCACAAGGTCCAGGGTTTTGTTCTTTTAGATGAAGCATTAAGCTTAATTTCCTTGCCCAGTTAAGTGAGTTGTGCTGTGGAGTGCCCCAGCTAACGATGTCGGCAGCTGCTGAACAACTCAAACAGTAGTGACTGAAGTGGAAATGTTTGAACCTGACATTGTCTCCTAAGGGGTGTTGAGCAGTAAGGATCGACTTTCTGTCCAATTTGTTTCTATTCATAAAAATACATGTATCCTAGTAGCTGCATTGTCTGAGTATGTTAACCTGAGCTGAAAATAACATTACATGGCATGTGTGGACACTGTGAACCAGAGTACCAGAGGCTGAAAGCAGGGTATAGAAATAAATTCCTTCTGCCGGCTATAGTGGCTGTGAAGAGTGAGTATATATTGCAACAGCTAAACGTGTTTTAATGTTAATAGATAAAAAGGTTTGTGACTGGTCAGTCTTAATGTTTACCAGCAGTAATCCCAGTACAAACCAGCATTTTTTAAGTTCAAGTGTCAACTTGAAGTCATTGCAGAAGCAGTTTTGAGGTGGCTTTTACCTTCCAGTCAAAATGATCTTCTTTCAGCTTTTTTTTCTGCTTTACAAGATCATCAACATTCCTAAAAGTAGTTATGGCCAAAGATGTCTTTCCAGCTTTCACCAACACATAAACTGAGATTCAGACAAATAAATAGAAGACAAAGACATAAAAATGAAAAAGGGGGAAGAAATGCTGAGATTCAGAGTTGAGGAAGAGTTAAATTGGAGAAGAGAAAAGTAGAGGAATGAAGACTTAGAGGTAGTAGGATTGTAAGATGGAGTGAAAGATAAGGACTGATGGGCTAAATGAGGTGTAGGGAAGGAAGAGAGAGTGATTCAATGTAATCCTGGGGTGGTATACAGCCAGTTGTATAATCAGTCACCAAGCAGTAATTTAGTTGGCATTCAATTAGGTAGTCAGTTAGTCAGTGAATCAGTGCACCAGCACAGAGACTAAGTTCTAAACACTGATAATTGGTAGGTTTTGCAGGTGGGACACAACCAATCAACCAACTTTTCTCAACATAAAAGATAGTCTGTCAAGACTTTGTGCTTGACTGCAGTAACAGATAATAAATAATAATAAGAAAATAAAATTAGGTATAACATCAAGAGAACAATCTTTGCAGAGGACACTGAAGAACTGAAGTCAGATTGTTGGATATTCAGAAATGCCTGTTGAAATGCAGAGATGACATATACATATATATATATATATATAAATATATATATATATATATACACTACCGTTCAAAAGTTTGGGGTCACATTGAAATGTCCTTATTTTTGAAGGAAAAGCACTGTACTTTTCAATGAAGATGACTTTAAACTAGTCTTA
>JAVQJD010097180.1:0-11882 GCA_036023655.1 Nannoperca australis | reverse complement strand
TGTACACTAAACTGTAAAATCGCAGTTTAATATCAGAAAGACACCAACAAGACGGCCACATCTTGGCGACAGCCAGCGGCACAATGAAACACAATGACACAGGTCTCTGTGGGTACAACCACACAGCTGCGCCAGCGTGTGAATGGACCAATCACAGGACGCGTACAATGTTTACCAAAATGAATAAAGTTAATATAATCGGTGAGGCCAGGCCTCCAGAGACACTCGGCTCCAGCGGCGTATGTCATTTTCCCAAGAATTTACAAATTCTTGTCTCATTTGTGTTCTGTTAAACTGTATGAATTTATCAAATTCAGGTTAAAAACAATAACAACAATAGACTGAGGTGAATGATTCTGTCTGCCAGACCCAGCGGTTAAAGCCCGAAGTCGGCTGAGTGTTGTCTTCCCAGCCGATGATTTATCTCAGGATGTAGAGCTTTTGTCCATGGGCTATAAGGTTTGCAGTTTGAAACCACTCTCCCAGGCATGCCTACATACAAGATGTCTTTTCAAATGAAAGACAAATTGTTGGGCTTAAACAGTAACACTAAAAGTAGTGTAGCTCTTGGGAATTTGTTTATAACTTTTTATTTATACATTTGGTATGTTTTAAGAAATAAACACACATCCAACTAGTGATCGTACTGTCCCTAGATTTTAGAACCACTACTTTATTGACTTAGCTAAGGAAACCCTAACTACAGATCTGTGATATCTGTTGCCGTTTGACATTTCTGCTGGAGAATGTGGTTAAGCGAGAAGGTCAAAACACCTGATATTCCCTAAATGGTTGTACAAATAAATGTTTCAATTCAGTCTACTCTCGTCAGCCTGCTGGTTTATTTTATTCGTACTACACAAAGTGCCAAGCATTACAGCAGTCAAATAATAAACAGAATAAAAAAGTAAAGTAGCCATTTAACACTGGTGCCATAGGTTTGAAATGGTTTGTTGTCCACAGCAAATGTCTGACATGCTTGCAGTAGTCCTACATTAGGCATACATACAGTTGGCAGTGTTTTAGGCAGAACAGCAGGGACCACCCCAAAATAAACCTGGCCCGCACTCTGCGTGAGCACACCCTGACTGCACCCCAGATGTTGTGAGTCCCAGACCTTGTCAACTCCTTGAAGGATTTTATTTATTTATTTATTTAAGGGTAAATCAATCTGCCCTCCTCTGACTTAAATCATGGAGTATAGCAGCAAATTATGAAATCCTGCTTTACTCCCAATGTTCCTGCTGCACATTTTTATTTATAAATTAGAATCATCTGCATTTAACCCATCCAAACACTCCGTACACAAACACACAGCCATAAGCTGGAGAAGTCATAGGACACAATAGCAGGACTTGACTCTGGCAACCTTTGGGCTGTCTAACCTCTAGACTAACTACCACCCAAGTTGCCTACCAATTATTTCTACCAGCCCACCCTAATATAGCAGGCCCACAAACTTGACTAAACAGGATGATAAGCTAACAACTGTAAGTAACATGTTAGCTAAACACATCACAGGTGTGCATAATATTTGAAATGTCAGACTTTGTGTGAAAGGGAATTTATTCTGATCATAGTAATAATAGTAATAGTAATAATTTACATTCAGGATTTGTCTTTTTGACAAACCAAACACTTCACTTGAAAAAGACAACAAGTAGCTGTTTTGTGGCTTCACACTTTATGGTGTTAATTTCCTGTCAACATATAAAGTGCGGACAGGAAATGAACCCCACAAAGGCTGTAAATACCAATCAAACTAATAATTAGCCAAAAGGAGAAAAACAAGAGAAGGATTCTGCAAATATCGAAGGATGCAGAAACACACACACACCCACAGAGACCCACACACACTTCTAAGGTTTAAGACATCACCAATATTAGCAAGATGTATGTATGAGTGAGTGCAGTGTGTGTTTGTAATGATCCAGCTGTGTGGTTTTGTCCCCCACACCATCTGTTTCCCATCTCCCCACTTAGAAACCCATTAAGGCTCAGTACAGAACACCTTGTTGAGGGAGGCGACCCGAGTGGAGCCGTGTCAGGGGCCAATGAACTCAATCAGGACCTCTGTCCTGTGGAGTTCTCTGGACATGCAGCAGGGATGCAGCAGAGGGAAACACACCTGAGCTCTGGCAACTGTTTCTACTAATAATTAAGCAAATAGGCCGCTAAATATGTTTTGCATGATGCTGTCAAAACAACATATTTTAAACTCATCAAAAAACAACCAAACAATGATATTCAAATTCTTCACTGACAACATTTTTGGAAGATATGTTCATAATGAACAAACTGACAATATTTTATTTAGGTTTTCCCTCCAATATCTGATTTTAGCAACTCATACATTGGTAAAGTATTTACTGTTATATTTAGGCAGCTAAAACATTTGTTTAAGATTAGAGAAATACTGTTTATGAAATAAGTTGCAACAGTATGAAGCATGAAAAGGGACATTAAACCTTCTTACAACATTTGCCAGAGAATTTGAATGTCACATAACTTGCATTGGACCAAACCACTGCTATGGAATGTAGCTTACATTTAGGGATATATATGTGTGTGTCAGTTGAATCCGATTGTAATTTGTGGGAGAACAGACTAGATGAAAAGAGTTTCACGTGAATTTATTGTGGGCATTTGTGGAATATTAATAATTGACTTCATAATAATTAAATTTATTAGTTTTCATACACACAATGCAGCAATGTTTTTATATCAATTTGTGTGTGTGTGTGTGTGTGTGTGTGTGTCTATGTGTGTAGTAATGCAGAATGCACTTTATTTCTTGACCATTACTTATTTACATTCTCCATTCAGACACAGGTCAAGTCCTCATTACAGCTTTCATCATTTACATAAATCACTAAAGGTGCCTTTTGCTGCATTATGCCTTAAGGATGCCAAAAAACCTGCCCAAATCCTGTACCAGCAGTTTAGAAACATGCTGATGCCACTGTGCCACTACACTTTCTACCCCTTCTGTGACTAAATATATACTGTATTACATTAGACATGCTTGATTATTAATCCCCCTTGTTGGGTATACAGATTATAAAAATCCATGTGCCCAAGGACACTCTGACATGTGGATAGAAGGAGGTGGGGATCAAAACGCTCAACCTGTGATCAATGGACAAACTTTCCTTCTACCTTCTGAGCCACAGCCGACCCACAAGCAAGTGCCCCAAAACGACATGGGTTTATATTCAAGTGACAACACCCTCAGGTAGCAGTAATAATTATGACAGGAGCAAAAGAGGAAGTCAGGTGATGTAATTATAGACTCTATATACTCTGTGAAGGCAGGAGATTGCAGCTCAACAAAGCATCAGACTTTAACACAGGCTCTTCCCGTTTCCAATAGACAGTCAACGTGACCACGAGCAAGTGTTCATTATTGTCACCTTGTCAACAAAGCTCTGTTTAACCTTTGCAAAACTTTTAACAATGAACCTGACCAAGTCATTTTATGCCAAGACCTAACCAAACCGTAACCATGGAATTGTCCCAATATAAAATTGATTAGTTCTATACGGCACGCAGTAACGTATTTTGAGGTTCAATTTGGAAGACTTGTTGGAGCTGTTGACCTTAAATCTAGTCTAGTCTTGCATTTTAATAAGCAATGAAACAAAAAGAATCTGAGATGAAAGTTTTGAAACTGAATATTGACCCTAAAAGTTCCATTTCACAGGCGGAGTTTGAGCAAACTCATCATGTTGAAGCTATTCATTGTTTTGTAATATTTAATATTGAAATATTTATTTATAATATTTTTGGTGTTTTGTTTGAACAATATGGCTGAATTAGTTTGATTGCAGTATTAACAGCCTGGTCAAGAATTTAGATAATTTAAGGCTTTTGTTTTGAAGGTACTGGGCAGCTTGGGCACAAGAGGTGAATCTACATGTGTATGCAGGAATAGGACCAGCAGACACCGGGAAGGTTTCGTGTTTTTTTGCCAGGGCAGGAGAGGCTGCAGACACTATTGTTCTTTGTTTGTTTGTTTGTTTGCTTGTTTGCTTGCACAAATGGTTAATTAAACCACACAAAATGTGATGCTTGCCTGGACAATGGGCTTCTTTTCCCTGCATAAGATAATGCATGAATCGTCCTGCTTTGTTACACCTGAAGGTAAAGGGTTTAACTTTGTCTTCACAACAGTTGTCGTCGAATTCCTCCCTTCTGTTTAAATACACTCCAATTATCTGCCTGCTCCTGTGTTCTGAGAGCCCCTCCAAACAAACCCCTCATTAGTCCCCTTCGCTGTGTTTTAAGAAACAGAAATTAGCCTGTAGACATCTGGGCAGACTTGCTCTTGAGTTGCCTTCCAAGTGCAGGCACACAGAGGACTCTGTTTGGTTTTATATGACAGCAGTAATCAAATTTGCTTGCCTGTTGTGGTGAGGAGCAATCCAGCTGCCAACTGCGTGCATCTCCAGGCGGGATAATACTTTGAGAGAGTGGAGCCCCGTGACTCAAGGTGGGTAAGGGAAAACTAGCATCATTCTGGCAGAGGAGGCGCCGTTCTGCTGCGCCCATGAGACGGAGATGCACACTTCTGTACCTCTTGATGAATCGATTTAATTTAAATGCTAATTTGGGTTTGATGGCAGTCTTGGGGCTCTTCCCTCTCAATAGCAAGATGGATGCCTTTGCTTTAGTTCCTGTTTTGTATTTACCTCAGTAAACTCCTGTTTATTCTCAAGACTGTTTCAGTAGTGTGTGTACACACTGAGGGCTCAGCTAATCCAGCAGTCAGAGTGCTACGCCCAATTTGCTAAAGAGATAATAATGAGCATCCTTTGGTCTCTGGGATTTACTCTCCAATAAGGAAATCTCCCAAGGCTTTTTGGCAAGTTACATTTGCATACTCCATCCAAACTGCCACTCCAGGTTTATTAAGGTATCAATCCAGAATTTAGGATGATGCCTTGAATCATTCACATGTATTATAAAGCTGGAGAGAGTTGCAAAAAAAAGAAGGGACAGAAGGAGTTAAGAAAATTTAAGGAAATAACAAGGGAAAAAAAAGAGGTAGTAAAGATGATAAATATCCAAAAAGAGAAAAGACATAAGAACAAAAGGAAGAGACAGAAAGAAAGAAGCTTGTTAGACCTTGCCGAGAGTTATTTGACTCTGTGCGTCATCATGTTATTCATTCCTAATATCAGCTGACACTGGATGGTATTTCATGGGCATTTGCCCTGCTAAATGTCAGTATAGTCTCAGTTCAAGGCCTCTGACTGAAAATAAAACCTATAATAATAATAAGGGTCAGCCATTTAAAGGTGAATTCTCTCATTTGGTTTGTCTGTACCTTATTTTCTGTCCTCCCAGTTAAGGTAACACTTTACTTACCGTTTTCATTGCTTGCAGTCCAGCAAGTCAATCAACCATGTGAATTTTCCACAATTCACAAGTTTAATCCAAGTGTGTGTGTGTGACATAAACAGACGTTTCATGCACACTTCTTTTTGGTTTTGAGTGTCCTTTGCTCTGTGAAAGTGCATGTGTAGACAAAATGAATACAATGAGTCAAAGATAAACCAGGAAGTAGCTCTGCAGGATCAAATGGATGTTGTGGATGTTTAAGAACAGACAGTTTGAGTCATTTTCACTTCCTTATAAGTGATTTCATAAGTTAGTTTAACTTTTAAATGATCCCTCAAAGCTATGTCCCTCCCTGGAATGCACCACAGTACAGGGGTAGGGTGCTTTCAAAATACTAATGCATAATGATTTTCGCGTGCTCTGAGTGCATTCACTATTTGCACCACTGCACTGATTAGAATTAGTTTAAATGAAAGTGAAACTAATATAGAGTTTGGTTGAGTTATGTCTAAGCTACAGTTCCTGCATTGAATTCTGATAAATAAGCACGGTATGTATTTCCAAATTCATATTTTTTAGAAAAGCTTTCATTCTGTTTGGGAAGACAAAAGCACTCCCAGTAAATTAAAGATTTATGAATTTGAAAAAACAAAAATGTGACCCTCTTTTTATTAGAGTTTTATCGTGTGCCTTGTGCCTGTGTTATGTGGCATTTCATAAGGTACAGATGACTGAAAAAAATGTCTGCGGATGAATCGAGAATGAGAATAATTGTTAATCGTTGCAGCCCTAAAGCAGATGTTATCCTCAAGGAACGAAGCCCAACTAAATCCTTGATAATATCAGTACACAGCCCACTGTGAGCAGAAAAAGAGGTCTAAATGGAGGAATAAACGTCAGCTGGTATTTTGTTCAGATATTGGCTTGAACTGAATGTCAGAACACTCAATAACACAGGCAATCAGGAGTGGTCTCTGTGCTCTGAGTAGTCATCAAAAACTGACCTTTCAGTTCCGACTGACTGTCCTGTCTGTCTGTCCCACTGTCTGTCTGTCCTGTTAGTGTGTCCACAGAAACTCTCTGAGCGTCATGCTATGGGGCAACTCAATGGAGATTTCAAAAGCAAATGCCATAAAAACCTGCTGGAGCACCTGGAGAGAAAGTGACTCACTCTGACGACAAACACACACACACACTCAAGGATTGGAAAATCTATGGCCAAAGAACCTCTTAGACCCCCACAAATACAGAGCACCTTTAAAACATCAGGCCAAAGGTATAAATGTCAGGAATGGTTGCTGCTACTAGAGGAGAGAAGAAGAAGAAAACAGATTGAGGACGGAAGAGAGATGGAGGAAGTGGGAAGAGTAGTCATCAGAATTTAATAGGACACTGTGTCAGTAAGAAACCTTGTATTGCCTGAAGGTAAACAGTAGAACTTAATGGTATAGTTTCTGCATGTGTCTGGCCTGCAGGGGGCGCTACAGCCAAAATGTTTAGTAACCTTGTATTCTCGTAATAATATGTGCTATAAGGCAACAGCACCATACAAGTTTAATCTTCCTTTAATCAATAACCATGTCTTAAATTATTTAAGAAAAGACAAAAAGACTACTTACTACAGAAAGATTAGTAAGATTATGAATAAATCTATGCTAGTAGCTCTGTAAGGCTATCCTTGGTGGTATATTGAGCTAAATGCTTACGTGATTATGCTAACGTGCTCGTAATAATAATTATACTAACATGATGATGTTTATCAGGTATATTGATAACTATGTTGCCATCTTAGTTTAGTGTGTGCTAGTGAAAACCTTGTCCTGCTGGTGGAGCTAGATAAAGAATCAACAAAGATCAACAAAGTGAGCAGGATTCATTCTACAGCAACCATGAATGTCTTAAGAAGATTTAATAGCAAAACAGCCAATAGTTGTGATATTTCAATCTGCACCACGGTGGTGGACTGAACGGCTGAGACACAGACCAACATTGCCATCCCTACACCAATGTCACTGGCATTGCTCGTAAAAAATAGTTTTCAATGGAGATTTAAAGGAAATCACTAAGGTAGTGTGGTGAATTTCAACAAGAAGGTTGTGCCAAGGTTTGTGGACCTCAATATCAAATGCATAATCAAACCCTGATGAACCTTGTGAGCAGTTCTGATACGGAATCATTTAAAAAAAAATTAATTAATCACAATAAGATAAACATGGACCTTGTCACCCTGAGAGCTAAGTCTCTGCACTACACTTTGCACTATGTGTAAAAAGTTTTATTTGGTTATAATTTTCCAGTTTTTATGTGCTCTCATTTAACAAAAGAAATCGTCTTTAAAGTCGTTCTGTCCCTCATTCTTTATTGGTAGGAGGAACATGGAAATCATGGAAATCAAAGATGATGGTGCATGCAGGAGTAGGGTTATCAAAAGTTTGATTCATATAGGATTAAGTTATAAAAAAAAAAGTAACTGAAAGCATTAGTTTGAACCTTTATCTAACCAGGAAGTCAGTGCAGAATCACATCATGTTTAAAAAATCCTCAACAGCAGATGTTCTCAGGTAATAGCGGTCCCTTGCAAACAGCACTTAAAACTAACTACTCAAGTGGTATCCTTTATATTATTATATTATATTATTTTCAATAAATCACATTTTTAAACCAAAATAAAGTGAAAACAAGTGGAAAATGACACAATGAAATATCCATGTTCTTTATTCCAAAGAAAAACATTTTCAGTCAGGCCACCGCCCATTAACACAGACGCAACTTGTGTACTGTGGACAACGTAGCCTCTTGTTGTGTCATTACTTAACATAAGCCATATTTTTTTACAACCTAATGCATGCAACAATTTAACGAGTCATGGCTGACAGCCCTGCTTCCTCTTAATCAAGTTGTCTGGGCCAAAGTCCAAGGTCAGAGCTGCTCTCTCAAACCATTCCTGATGTAATACAGGAGATCACACTGGTAATATTGGCTAATGCTTCAAGGTATAAACAACAAACAACCACTGTCTCCTCCTGTATTTATGTATATATATACGTATTTATACACTGTGCTTCCAGTGTGGAAGAAATAAATCAGGCAATGTGTTCAGCAAGTCTCCTGTTGGCATCAGACTTCATCGCTGCATTGGGTGTGTTCAGGAAACAGTGTTCAGCCTCAACTGGTGCATCAACACCTTAATGTGAAGAATGTCTGGATAAGATGCACAAACTGAGCAAGTGAAATATAATGCAATAAAAACCATGAGGAGAATATGACTCCACACAAATCAAACCAAACAGCCATCACAACTAAATGACAATATGCTGTCACTGCCTTTCAAAACAACTCATAGGGGCATTTTGAATCTGCCCCCTCTGTTGTTAAGGACTGGTTAAATTTAGGTGACTGAAGCATCATGGGTAAAAGAGAACTACATTAACTGTTGGCCAGAGATGGGAGGAAAAATATGTCTTCCAGTGTCAATCACTCACTTTGTATTGGTCATCATCATCTCTGGTGAGGAAAGCAATCAATTACATATAAAGTTACTGAAAAAGATAAAAGTGAACATTAATTTGCCTGCAGAAAATGTTTTTTTGACGACCATTGGCTGATTTTTTATTTACATTGCTACTGTACTTATAATTAGCTCTCTTTTGTCAACTAAAGATACTTTAGGATGTGTTTGTGAACTGAAAATCTAATAATGCCACTTCTAATGCCCACTTTTCATAAAGTCCTCTAATCACAAAGTGAACTTGCAGAGACACAGAAGAACAGCAGGGATGACTCCAACAGAACCAGCACGTGTCCCCAGTCCCATTAACCTTAATGGTTGTTTGTGGTAAGCGACATCAATACAAGCTACTAGCGTGAAGGCCACAGACATGCCTGTACATCACTGTAGCAGCTCATTATTGACACTGGAAAATGTTACCTGTTCTCTGGTAAAACAGCCACAAATAAGAGCCTGTCAGCAAACACAGCAGTGGCAAAGCCTGCTGTGCATTCCTTCAAAACACATCCACTCATTGCCCAAACCATCAGTGTGGTACATGTGTCAGTAAAAGTGTGTTACATGCATGAGAATTACACTGGACATTTTGAAATATATTATCACTCAGCTGAATTTTTTGTATAAAGAAGAAAAAACTTTCCGTGCTCAGTATTTAAAATACATTGTTATTTTTCAGGAATGGTTCTGTATGAATCTTTGAGTTAAGGGGTGATGTGGGTCTCCTTGCAAAAAAAAATGTTTTCAGCTCATTGCAGATGCCAAGCTGCAAAAAGCATGGTTAACTGTTAATAAGTGCATAGTAAATAAGTTATTAACCTTAATAAGGCTTTGTTCTTGCTTTAGATCTGATAGCTGCAAAAAGCATAGTTAATTGTTAATAAGCTCATAATTGCTGAAAAATGTATGATAATACTTTTTAACCCCGTTAAAGAAAAATAAAGCTTAGTAAAGGTTTAACAATGAAATAATAGGTAAGTTAGTAACAGTTAATGAATTTGCAATGCAGTTATTAACATTTATAAGAAATTCATACCGCATTTATTAACATTAAAGTCTAAGTATTGTATAAGGGCATATGTCTTATAATCAACAATAAATGTTTTTATTATGCTATTTTACACTTATATAGTCTTATTAACACATAATGATGTTAATAAGCATGCTAAATATAAAGCGTTACCTAAATGAATAATAACTTTACACTAAAAAACTCACAAATCTGCCTGATCAGGACTGTGTGGATGTGGTTACATCATTGTAATGGAAGTGGCATCTCCCCACTGGTAAGACCAACAGCCCTGTGTCCAGCTTTGTGACAACTTTGTTGAGGAAGTTCCTCAACCTATAAAGAAATACTTTCTTTAGTTTGTTTTACCAAACCATCAAAGGGTTTTAGTTTGGACAATGACTCAAGAATTCAAGAGCATTCAAATACTAATTGTGTAAATGTGGGCTTTCATAAAATATATATCAGTCAAATGTACTTGTTGCCCTGTGTGTGTGTGTGTGTGTGTGTGTGTGTGCATTCCCATGCGTGACAAAAGCACAAACCTGTTTTATTAATATGCAGTTATGAAATGGTCTATCATGAAGCAATAAAGTGCATAAATCAGCCATGCACAGTGTGCGATTGTGTGTGTGTGTGTATTTCATTTTTCTCTGCGTGTGCCTGCATATGTGAATTTAGATTAATCTCAGTTTGTGTGCTTCTTTGCAGGTTTGTTTACTTCTTACTCTATGCATTTTTCTTTGTTAGTTTGTGTGTGTTTATGTGTGTGTGTGTGTGTGTGTGTGTTTGTGTGTGTGTGTGTGCGCACCTTTTTATTGTGGTGCAATAATGCTGGTAGTCTTAAGCAAGCAATTCCTGGCACAGTGTCACTACAGAGTTGATAAACTGACTAGACCTCAGAGTCCACAGCCTTGTGTCAGCGATAGCATTATAAACCATCTATCTACAAAGCAACTATGTGCTATCTACTAGATTAGATCCTTTATTCTGCTGAGAGCTGGAAGTTAGGAACAGTAAAATGATAAAAACATGTTCTGCGGCTCTCCTCACCCTTGCCAGGAAAGCTTTAATTAGAAAGAATAAACTGCAAGGACATTTACTGAGTATGAAATCCAGATCTGGTCATACCTTTCATGTGCTTAGTTGATCATCAACAGGACAAACCTTAACCTCACAGCAGCCCTGCTGCTTGAACAAAGTGTCTGTTCATGACACATCCAACTCTTGAAAAGACTACTTAACAGAATGACTGCTGAGATAAGCTTAAATCATTTAAATACAAAATACTGGATGAGAAAATAGACAATTGTTTGTTAACACATTCCCCATGTCAACTTAGATAATCAATGTTTTGCAAAAATTGGTTTAACACTAATAAAACTAAAACTAGACTGATGGCAGTACAAGGGATCACTTCCGCACTCCTTAAAACTGCATCCATCCATTTTAGCAAGCTTACTAACACACAGCTATGCCAAGTAGAATCAGAATCAGAATCAGATTTATTTGCCAAGTAGGTTTACACATACAAGGAATTTGTTTTGGTGCGCGGGTGCCAACAAGAGCAGATATATACAGAAAGAATTTAATAAAACCACTAAATAGAAATTTTGCAATAATAATCAATTATTTTATGGGTTATGGAGGAACCAGTGTCAGAGTCATAGGGGGGTCCCGGGCCATGTTGATGAGGCCGGTTGCAGAGGGGAAGAAACTGTTCTTATGGCGTGAGGTTTTGGTCCTGATGGACCCCAGCCTCTTGCCAGAGGGGAGCATTTCAAAGAGTTTGTGACCGGGGTGGGAGGAGTCAGCCACAATCTTTCCTGCAAGCCTCAGAGACAGAGACAGCTTCACATGCTGCTTCCTGTCGGACAGGAAGTCAGTGATCCACCTGCAGGTGGAGTCAGGCACGTTCAGCTGAGAGAGCTTGTTCTGCAGCAGAGCCCGGATGATGGTGTTGAAGGCAGAGCTAAAATCCACAAACAGGATCCTCGCATAGGTTCCTGAGGAGTCTAGGTGCTG
>JAVQJD010097169.1:0-21066 GCA_036023655.1 Nannoperca australis | reverse complement strand
AGGGGTATGCAAGGTCTAGAAAAGATAATGCAGAACTTTGCTGATGTCAAAGTTAAATTCACTGGGCCTGAATGACAGGCAGCTACCTGGGAGAAACCCTCAAACCACACAGTACAGGTGCCGTCATCTCTGTCTGGCAGACAAAAGGAGTTTGACTCGTTTTGCTCTGTGTCAAAGTTACTTTGAAAGTTTGCCATGATGTGGACCGCACTTTATTAATGTCATTCACAGTCATAGCACAAAAGTTAGTACATAGTAAACTCAAAGTCACCCAGTCCTCACAAACAGATCAGGTAGATCTAAAACAACCCTCATACACACTCCATAACTGATTTCAACTCCTCCCATCAGGAGGAGACATCACACACACACGGGAAATGGCCAATATGATTCAAAGTTAACTGGACAACATACTCCAACAAGAGTCCAAGCAGGTTAAAATGTAAATCTACTTCCTTGCTGTATTGGGGGTAATTTAAATAACGTATGATAATTAGTTGCTGACAAACCCTGTACGCATCGCACTGACAATGGACCAATGGACTGTTTGGTCAGAAAGAGGTAATTGTGCCTGTGTGAACACAGATTTGGATTTTGTTTTCAGTGTATGAATTTGTGCCCCTGATGTTTCCGTTTCCCCTCCCAGTACCAAGGCTGGAGAAAGGGCATTCACAGCAGTGGCACTTCAGCACTCTCCCACGGTCAATGCTCAGACGCCTTGACAAATATGGTGCTATTAAGCCTAAAAACAGCATAGCCATGATTAACCATCGTGTGTAGGCAGTTGACAGGTTGCCAACCAGCAGGGGGAAGTACAGCACTATTTACAGAGCTGAAAATGGTTTGCAGGCAGACTATAGTGACTGTGCCAATAGAAACCAAAGGGAATGTATCAGGTATGTTATGCTAAGAGCAAATTAATGCAAAACAGTATTAAGCTCAAAAGCTAACTATCAATTGCAGGTAACGGCACCATTCCCTAGTTGGGTGGGCTACTTGAATAAATTCAGTATATGGGCAATAAAGAGTACAGTACACGGACATTAAAGTACCGGACACTGACATGTTGAAGAGCCAATTGTCTCTGTGCTTTATTCATGCTAATAAAGAGAAGCAGATGGCTAGACTATTGGAGGGAGGAAGGAAAAAAAAATAAAAAATAAAAAAACTACACCCCCTCTCTCCAGCAGCCCTCCTCATTCAGCCACAGAGCATAGAGAAGGGGATTAGCTCACACAAAGAAGGATGACTATCAAACCCTATGGGAAAAGACACTCGGCGGGTAAAACTCTCACGTCATCACAGCCAAACAGAAAGGCCCAAACTATTAGACACCATCAACCTGAGCGAACCAGATCAATGAACAGTTACCCCTGTGACACGCCATGGTGATCATCCATGCACACATACCGTGTGGTTCTAATGTTTGAGCGGGAAATCTCACTTGTGAGCACTGGTTTTGAACAGAGACAGGCTGGCCGTTTTAAGTATTACAACATTTGTCTGCTGGTCTGTGCTTTTTTGCAGTTTCACAAGATTTTCTGCCCTTTTGACACGTAGTGTGTGTTCATTTTAGAGAGCAGTCAATTAATCAGCTATTTTGATTATCAATTAGTTGTTTAAATAATCTTTTAAGCAACAACTTAACAAATTCAGTCTTTCCAGCCCATCAAACATGGCTTTCTATGGTAGTAAATAAAATAGTATAATTGGATTTGGACAACAAGTAATGTTAAGACAACACCTTGCCTGTGGGCATTTACTATTTTGTGACATTTTATAGACCAGACTATTAATCAAATAAAAAATCATCAGATTAAATCAATAAAGGAAATAATAGTTTGCTGCATCCCTGCCCTTTCTTATGTAGTTCAAACATCTATGGCATGACAATCAAGCACTAACTCCAGTGAAAGATATGTAACTCTTATATTCAGGGACCTGTAGGCAAATTGTCACTGCTGCGCACACGACTTTCGATTTATTATAGATAAAACTTTGATTAACAAGTCAATCAGCGCCACGTGGGCGAGACGTCTCATGATCTAGTTTGAAAAAGCTATTTAGCTGGTCTGTTCAGCCCGTCCGCACTGAGAACACCAACAGGAATTACTTGGGTTACTTTAACAATATCTTGAGATGACCTTGGCAGCTCTTAGTCCTCGGGCTAAAAAAAGTCCCAAATATATACAATGAACCAAACAGAGAGAAACAGAACAAACTGTATGAAAGATATGGAGGAGAAAAGAAAACAGGAGTGCTTATGCCGATAGCAAAGTCATCCACCACATCCTCTTTATTTGTCTATTTGTGTGTATAATTCCTGGAGCTGACTGGACAGTGTTCAGGCCACAGGAATGCCGGCCATGATTCAGCACATTGCCTGCATGTTTAGGGGGATGACAGTGGCAGCCCACTAAAGCCTAAGAATAAAAATGTGTGGCTGAAATGAAACCTCCGTCGGCCTCGCATAGTGTCATACAAATAAAATGCCACACGTGTAGCTAACAGGAGGTCTAAACTACCACAAAATAATCAACCCTCCCTTATCATTTGGTTCAATAAGCTGGCATCTCCAACAAATGACGAGAACCGTTTCTTAAGCAATACTAGGTACTTTTAATGCAGCACGTACAACAGTACAGTAGCTACTGCAAGTGTCTCCAACTTACAACTACTTTGACTATTCAAGCCCAATGTTAACGTTCAAGCACTTGTTTCTCAAGGGTCTTGGTTTATTCCTGTTTCAATCTTTGTATTAGAGGTAAGAAAACAAACAGCCACGATTATAGATCCCAAAATCTATATTGGTGAGGCCAAAACCTGACAATGTTGCTCTAAAATGTTAGCATTGGGAACTGGACATTAGGGGTTTCAATGCTGTATGCTCTCCTGAACTAGTAAGGAAGTGAATCAGCATCTATTACAAAAACAAGTATTATGGTTCACACGTTTTCATTACAGTGCACGAGAAACAAAGAGAGGCAAACACAACCTTTGAGCGTAATTATAATGTAAACCAAAGACACTGCACTACCCCTCAGTGGACAATAAATAACCAAACAAGTAAATAATAGTTGAGGCAGACATCTAACTGCTTCTGTCTGTATTGTACAGGTAGAAAAAGAACCAAAATGACAGCTGGAGTAGGACAAGATTATCAAGGCGCTGTGAGAGTGAGTGTGTGTGTGTGTGTTCAAGGGTGTTTTTTCAATTTTCTCATAGATGAAAGGCAGGCTAAAAACACAATCCATTATCATCCATTACAAGCCATTAGTTTTCCCACCGCCCTCTTAAGTGAAACAATCCTGTTTATTGATGGAAAAATAAACCATCTGAGAGAAGGGGGCAGAGAGACAAATGAAAGCAATGACGCATCTGCACAAAGCATGCAAATGGGCAACAGACAAAAGACATGGGGTGATTTATAGAGAGATGTGCACATGTGAGTGGTTTTTATTAACCTATTCCATCATCAGCACACTGCAGACTGCTCACAGTCTCCTTGTTTAGCTTCCTTCTGCCATTCATGCTTTCACCACTTGGCTTAGAAAGACATAGTAAACAGTGTGTAGCGAGACCTCCCTCCCTCTCTCCCTCGCCCCCTCCCCCATACACAGCATGTAGCTGCTCTGCTGTGTTCTGGTGTTCTCTGGCTTGGTCTATGTGGTAGGAATGGGGGAGGCGTCAGCAGCATAACAAATAACAAATGTTGTTTACTTTTAGTGAGACACTTCAGTGATGTGCAACTGTGCGCAAACCAGAGCTATATATGAAAAGTCAATGGCCAAACACTGCCACAGCAGAGTGGCAATGAGACCAATGGTGCATTTGCTACGACAAATAAATCAGTGATCGAGTGTTGGCCATGACCTCAGCAAACGAGTCTCACTGCTTAAAAAAAGCACAACACCTGTCCAGTCTTGGCACCTGAGCATATTAGGTTTATGGCTCATTTCCAGCTCAGTTTCACAAAATGGTCTGGGAAATATTGCAATGTACTGTTATTATGAGCAACCCTGAAATCATTAAGGGGTGTTGTTAGTCATAATTAAATCAGTACAAGAGGTGCATCACTGACACATTCTCTCATTATGACATTATTTGTTGAAAATGACTCATGGGAAAATGGATGCTATGATCAACTGTATCAGCTCATAAAATATATATGAAATATTACTTGTCAGCAAAGGCATGAAAAACGTATTTATTTTTAAACACTTTCTAAACGTGATAACTGGTCCACATAGGAATCCATTGCTACGGACTTAAAAATCAAGGTGACTCAAGCCTTCATGCCAGCCATTAAAGAAAATGTGGCCTGAAAATACAAACAAGACAAGATTGCTCTTTTATCTCAGACACACTGTGGAGCGACAGACGGGAACATCTGGACATCAGGTCTGTCATACTCTGTGGTATAACTTTCCCCAAGCCAAGGCTCATACAAAACTATCTACAGAGCGGATACTTAAGAAGGAAACAGTGGAGCAACACAATAGCAGGATTTTGAGAGCTGGAACGGTGCTGCACAGCTCTGCTCAGTCTGGTTCCATCTGGTCCAGTCTCGGCGAGCTTCAGTAGACCTGACTAAGTTGGGTTGGGTCAGGTTGGGTCACTTCCTCTGTGCGTTGTGAATTTCGGGGATCTCGTTGATCTCTACACAATGAGCAACGGGCCCAGCGCACACTGGCTCTGCGCACTGCCAGGGGGAAGATTACATTCAAAACAGACAGCAGCGGAGATAGCCATCATGCTGCCATGCCAGCCCACATTCCCCTGAGCCTTCACACATTCACTCACACACACACTTAGGCTGTGTTCAGACCAACAAAGCACTACGTTAAAAAAAATGCAGCATCCTCATTCATTTCAATGAGACCATTGCTTTAGAACAGCAGGGGCTTTGGCAAAAAGATGCAAGCTAGTGTGACAAAGAAGGTGTACCTGGCTCAGCTTTTGCAGCATGTCAAATACATGCAAGTGGCATGTACTTGATATGGCAGCTGAAAGAACCCTTGTTTTTTTAACACAGGGCTATTTTACACTTTAACAGAAAACACTGGTGTTGGATGCTGTTGACGTCTACGACAAGTGGGGAAAAAAATATCTATCACATATGTGTCTGGCACATGCATATATGAAACTAGCCTGAAGTTATCAGCCAATGTTTAGTGGTGATACTCTCCATCTTTGCATGTGGATGCCTAAGGTGGAATAATCTGAAACTGCACCCCTTCATTTAAAACCAGAATAACTGTCTGTCAATTTGACATTTTATATTCCAAGGAAGCCTTGGAAAGCAAGATGACCAAAAAAAGAGATTGAGTTATAATCTTGTTATAACTGTCATAGTATCTACATTAAGTCAAGAAACATTTAAGCAACTGTCAGAAAACAAAACCACACTAAGATCATGTCACATGCTGATAGAAAGCACTGAAACTGAGAAACATATCTCACCACTCACATGTTCTATGGTTGCTGTTAAAGAACACTTTCTTCCCTAATTGAACTTACTAACAGGAATGGAAATTGGCACCAGCGACACTGGCAAATAATGAAAGTGACTGGTAGATTGATGGTGATGGTGTATTTGAACATTTATCTGTCAGTGGCTGTTAGATGTTCACATTTTAAAAAGTTAATCTTCCACCCTGCTTACAAATAATAATAAAAAAAAAAGGTACTTAAAAACTTGGAAAAAATGAATACCATCAAAAACAAAAACATTTAATCTGTTAATTATAACAGATCTCGCCACAACACCTCACTAACCTACATAATAATGAACAAAACTAATAGTAATGAAAATGTGTACCTTTAAAAATATGTTTATAAATTGTTTTACATAAAAGCAGAACAGAAAATACCATGGACTAAAGTTAAAGCCAAACATAACTTCTGTACTACAGCCAGACCAATTTAGCTAACTGGCTCTGCATTTCCTCTCACCAAAACAATGTCTTTACATACGTGTACACACACACACACACACACGCACAAGCACGCACACACGCAAATGCGCAAACACTGCACAAAACCACATCCTCACATGCAAAGAGAAGTGGAAACCAGCATATGATCACATTAGATTTAGTAACGGTAACATTAATTACCTTTTGTTCATGCTATTAAACATTTGGCACCCTTTTCTAATCACTGATTCACCATGACTGGCCTAAAAATTGACCAGCAGTCAACAAGCAACAGCTTGCCCCCCCCCACACAGACCACTCACCCATGTTGAACATTTCCCATTAATGACATGTCAGTGCAGATAGAACACAGATAGATAGACAGATAGACACTCTAAACAGACTAATGGGGTTTTACAACTGCGACTTAGGTGGTGATTTATGAGGGCAGGGTCATCCTACACATTAAAAATCTGAAAATATGTAGACAGGAGCCACCCAGCACATCATATGAACTGTGCGACCACTGACACTGCACACACAACACCCTTGTAAATACATTCCGGATGGAGAACAAATCAGCTTTTATGAGAGAGACCAGCTCCTCTGCAATTAGTACACAAAAGGAAAAAGGTCCCGGGTCATAGAAATGCCTCCCTTAAAGTGACTTTAAAAGGTGCAATCACTTACACTTTACGGCCTCTTCGCACAAAAAGCTATCGCTTTCAGCCAGAAAATGAGTGTAATTAATACCAGTCATTCCTATGCAATAATTCAATAATAATAAACATTTTTAGTGCTATCACATTGTGATGATATGAACATGTAGCATTTTACAAAGTTCTGTTGTCCAAATTAATGCAAATTGAAACACTCCAATTAGATTTCATTAAGTTAAAAAGGTTAGAGACAGAGATACCAAGCCTTGTAAACTAACAGACAGCCTGGTTGTGTGTTTTTGCTGGGAATGCTTCAATGTCTCAGGTTCCCTGAACTAACCACTGTGCAGTATGCACTGGGTTTAGTTTTTGTCCCAAGGATTAAACAAACCACCAAATATCACTTTCTTTCCCTTTCACAAACCCTAACAGTATGTGAAAAAACTAAAAGGCTAACATACTTTTTAATCTGTAATTAACTTCTAAATTAATGCACAACTTAACCATATATATATATATATATATATATATATATGCTAAAACACACACGTAGGTGGGTACTGTAAGAGTAATACTGATCGGTGAGGCACCACAGGTACTGCAAAGTAGCTTGACCTCAATGGTGGTTAGACGAGCTAATCAGCTGTTGAAAAGCTCTTCGGATGATGTTAAGCATACTGAGCACAGGTTTTCTGGATAATAAATTCTATCAGGTTTAGTCTATCAGTTGAATTTCCATTCAACTCCATCATTTATCATAAGGCAACATAAGGTGAAGTGACTTGACAGTGCTTTGCATACATGCACATAGGACAGTTAGCTTGTATGCACAGTGCGATTTGTCTGCACTTGCTGTTTTTTTCTAATTACGCATCAGCAGATATAAACTGAATTGAATCTGGGGGAAAAGGCTTGACTGGTCTTGTCTGTGGTCTCTTTGTAAGTATGCTTGATCCAGTGTGTGAGTGTGTGTGTGTGTGTGTGAGTGTGTGAGTGTGCATCAGCTGATGAGGCTGTGCTGTGATCTCTGTGTTTGCACTTCTTTTTTTTTTTTTTTTTTTATAAATCAAGGGAGGTTCATTGGATAATAATGAGATAAAGAAACTCTCCGTTCCAGCTGCAGCCACCCATTAGAAGGGAAACAGACTTCAGCAGGCACCGTCAACTACTTGCACTCGTGCAACAACAGGTAAAAATGGAGAAATGTACTGTGAGCCTAATTCACCAAGACAATATCCTCATTTGTAACAAGGGCTTTGGTTTCACCCAAATGCTACTTATCATCAAAGACAATAATCCACCTGATCCCCATAGATTTCACATTCCTCTGAGTTAAATGTCATGTGATAACAGTAGCCATCCTTCAGTATCCATCTAACTGGCCCATAGAGACGGACTGAAACGAAACCAACATCATTACATCCATGTATCCATTTACATTCGCACTAATGAAAACCAGTCCAGTAATCTCCTCATCTCTGTCTCCTCCCTACCTGTTCATTCTAACAACTCAGGTATGCAAAACATTCTAAACACTGAGGAAATAAAGTTTTCAGAAGCCAGATAAAAGGGCGTAAAATTGTAAGAGTGACTGAAATGTGAGCAATTTCCTACTGCTGCTGCAAGGTGAAATTCCCCTGCATCAAAATCAGTACTTAAAAGTCATTATTGGGAGGACATTCCATGGGTCTTTTAGCTGGTTCATCACATACATCACTAGCAAACTGTGGTGACTGGAGAGGAGTGACAAAGAGAGATGGAGGAGAGAAAGAGAGATAAAAAATCAATAAGCTTTTAGTGAAGGAAAAGGACTACTGCACCATACCTTTCATGTCAACAAGTAAACCATGTCTTCCTCGTGATTTTACCCAAAGGTAGAAAAAGTATTTTAAGCCTTGCTTTGGGAGATGGACTGTAAAACTGCTTTTCAACAACAAATATGCAGAGAGATTGTGTGTACAGTGAACTGTGCACCCAGCAGAAATTGTGCCCTGTAAGGTCGAGTGTTGGGATTCAAGCACTGAGGCAGGCTAGGTAAAATGTCGAATCACTGCAGCCACTTTATAAAGACATTAAGAGACGTCACATCCAGCTGAGCCCTCCACTGACAGAGCACAGGCAGACTCTGGCAGCCTGGCTACTGTCTGCTGGCTATCTAGGAAAACAATAACACTTTTCTTCCCTCACAGCTGCAACAGCAACCAATGAAATCATCCAGCTTCAAACACACTGAGTGCTGAGCTGGAAAACAAACACACATTTAAGAGGAGGCCTCTCTCAGAGATCGACTTTGATTCCAGACTAGTGCTAAAATGTTCGTCACCTGTGCTGAAAAATTGCAACTCATCAAATAAATATATTTTTTAAACAGTATGGTAGGAAATAGAATATCTTACCCATCCTCCTCTCCATCAACAGTCTTGAGAACAGCTGATGCAGTTAAGGCACTGGCGGTGGCAGCGTTGCCCTCAGCTTCTTGACCCTGGCCAGAACTGGATCTGGATCCAGACTCCCCTGCGGACAGCTTGGGCAGCCCCAACAAAGCCGACTGGTGTTGGAGGAGCAGCCGCTGGGCGTCCTGCAGCTGAGTGGTGGTGAAGGTGGGCAGACTAGCATAGAGGGCACTGGCCTGGGCAGCATGCGCCAGGGCCTGGGCACTGCTGTGGTCCTGGGTCAAGCTGACACAAGATGGTTGGCTCTGAGGAACACTCTGTGGGGGTATCCTACCACTGTTCCCAGCGTTGTGGGCTTGAGTCTGGGCCTGGGGGTCGCTCTGAGGGTTGGGAGGAGGCACGCTTGGTGCAGACACTTGGCTCTGGTGGACTGTTGTGGGCAGCTGGGTGCCCAAGCCCTGGTTTTGGATTTGTGTTTGAAGGGACTGTGGCTTCTGCTGCTGGCAATCCAGATGGCCAGGGTGGGTCTGAGGCTGCTGGCCAAGACCTGGTACTCCAACATGAGAGGTGGTGGCTTGAAGGGAGGAGGGCTGCTGGGGCTGTGTGTGAAGGAGTCCCTGTGACTGCTGCAGGCCTGCCATCATCTGACATGCTCCATTAGCTGGCCCAGAGGGAGCTGATCCAGCTTGGTTGGACAGAGGCTGAGAAGCAGAGGCCTGGGGGATACCTTGGTGTACCTGGGTGTACTCAGGTGGCCTCACTGGGGCTGCTTGTTGGGTAGCAGGGGGCTGCTGTGGCAGGGTGGCATAGCCTATCTTCTGCTGCTGAACACTCACTAGGCCCTGCGTGGAGCCTAAGGATTGATTAGCAACTGCCTGGGCATAGGTGAGCTGCTGCTGGTGTACAGCAGATGTAGGGAGTCCAATGGTGGTCTGGTGGCCTGCCATGGAAGCCGTGGGGGCCACAGAAGTCTTCACATGTGAATGGGTAATATCCTGGGGGTGCATGTGAGGTTGGGGAACTCCCATGCTTAAGCCACTGTGGAGTATTCCTTGAAAGCCCTGAGGAGGGGAGGCATAATCCTGGGTATGCTGGGGCATTGGGGGTCCCCCGGCCTCTCCACTGCACACACTCTCAGTATAATGGCTCAATGTACTCATAGTGCTACTCACAGAACTACCACTTGTGCTTTCCCTCTCTGAGGCCCCAGCAAAGCTCTCGGAGACAAACTGACGCATGCTGAGAGACCCAGTATCGGATGCGGAGGAGCTGGGAGCAGAGGCAGGGGTATCCTTGTCATAGAATTCTGTGCATGTCCATCTGCCCTTCTTAAAGGGCTCCGAGCTAGAGTCCAGCTTCACCACCCTGAAGCGAGAACTGGTCGTAGCCACTGCGGGAGCTGGAGTTGGGGCAGGCGTGGATGGTACAGGGGCTGTGGCTACAGCTGTGACTGGGGCACTCACAGGCTGCAGCACAGCAGATCCAACTCTTCCCTGGATCCCACTGGAGACTCCCATCCCTCCAGAGGCACTGACAGCAGCAGCAGCAGCAGTCGTCGTAGTAGTCATGGTGATGTTGGAGTTGATGTTTTGTTGTTGCTGGATCATGCTGACATTGTTGGTGGTAATAAGGTTACCCCCGGCTGCAACAGCACCACCTCCACTGCCCCCACTGCTGCTTATCACATTGAGAGGAAAGCCACCACTACTACTGCTAGCACTAGTGCTGATCCCCCCTCTCACAGGCACGTTGGCAGAGCTCAACATATTCACATTACTAACACTGCTGGTCTGGGGATTAACTATGCTAACTGTAGTGCCCGTAGCAGAGCTGTGCATTCCAGGGACAGATCCATGGGCCACAACCCCCAAAGGCTGAGCAACAATACTTGGAGGGGCAGCCTGGGAAACATTCTCTTGAGGGACCCCAATGTTAGAAGGCATTTTCTGGGTGACACAAGGTAAAGCTCCAGAAGCAATGGCAGATGGGGTGCTCCCGGGCACAGAGGACAGGGGGTAGATCTGGGAATGGTTAGGATGATGAGGATGTTGATGATGGTGCACAGTCCCGTTGACCATGCCCCCGCCATGCGGTTGAGCCTGGGTCAGGGCATGGGGGTGTGAAGGCTGGTTGGGGGAGACAGCTCCAGGGGTCTCTGCCTCATGGAAATTATTCAGTGTCTCTTCTGAAGAGCTTCTCTCTGCTCCCACTATGTCATTAGCTCGGGAGAGGGACACATCCAAGATTTCAGAAGAAGAGAGATCCTCTGTGTGGGACTCATCCAGGTCATCATAGCTTTCGGTGTCCTCTGCAATACTGTTGTTGGTGCTCACAGATATCTGTGCTGGAGTCACACTTGTGATCTGGAAACCACTTTTCTTTTTTATCTGAGCTCCAGTGGACTGTGTTGGCTGGGGCTGGGAATGCAGATTCAGGCTGTTGGGTGGAATATGATGGGGACCCGGGGAGGACGAACCAGCAGGAGGTTGGCACTGAATCAACAGGGAGGGTTGATAATCATCGGCTTGGACGTGGCTGTTATTGACCACCGGGTTTGCCGGTGTTGACAGCGCGGAGCCGCTCCCGCTGCCGGTGTTGCTACCCCTTCTGTGAAAGACAGTCGGGTGCGCCATCTTTCTAACACTGCCAGAGTCTCCTGCAGGGTCCGGATGATGCATTTCGAGAGAATCCGGGGGGTAGTTGGTCTCTGACAGTATGCAATAAGGTTGTAGTTCGTTAACGGCGCCGTTTTGACAAAACTACGGTCAACAGACAACACGGTCAGAAAATATATATTAAAACCAAGTGTCGGCTCTCCTCAAATATCAGGCAAAGTTGTGCCAAGATTTACAGCCTCTCCCCCGCGATTCACTCCGGTGACAGCGAGGCAAGAAAAGCTAGTGGCCGCTTGCCGAGTAGCTAGCGAGCTAACGTCAGCTGATGCCAGTTGTATGTTAATTCGCCGGCTAACTACCAGCGTTATCCGTTTGTGCCTTTGTTAGGCACAAGCTAACATTTTGTGGGTTTTTCTAATGAGAAGCTATGTTGTAATGGCTGCTCGTACTAAAAGTAGAGTAGATGCTGAGTTAGGTTAGCGTTATATTAGATGCTAGCCTGACAGAGAGGTAACGTCAGCTAGCTAGCTGCCAGTCTCCCGGCTAGCTAAACACAGACTATAGTGAGTCGTTTAAGCTGCTGAATTTACTCAAAGGAAAGGGAATGAAAACAAACAACCTTTCATCCGGTGCACAGTGATGTAAAACCGAATACGATCACTTAATAGCGGCGTAAAAAATGTTTAATCCATTCCACTGGATCCTCGTTTTGGTCTTGGTTTTGCTGTATCACTGGTCCTCCCCAGTGGTAGCGTTGTTCAGTATGTAGCCTCCTGCACCGCTGCTGTGGCTCAGTGCTGTGACGGGACTGAAGGGGAGGGGTGCTCCGTAATATGGCGACCGCGCATGGTCTCTGCTGCCAGACATAAAGCAGTCTGGGAGAGGCGGTGACGAGCCCAACATCAACATCAACGAAAAGTGCCGGAAAGTGCCGAGGAGCGGGCGCTCCCTCAAAAACCAGTTTTGGGACTCAACAATAGACAAAGTAGGCCTACGCAGGGCAGATAATACGTATGTAGATAGGTAGCGACGTAGAGTTATTAATTATGTGAAAAATTGCATTGACACAGGAGTTTACAACAGTGACATAATTCGCGAAACAAATAATAATAACAACTTTATTTATATAGCACTTTTAAAATAAAGTTACAAAGTGTTTTAACAAAATAATAAATAAAATAGTGAGGTAAGAAAAAAATATAAGAATAAAAAGCTAAATGACAGACCAGAATAAAATAAAACGGAAACTAAAGAGACTTCAATTGGGACCACACTCTAACTCTCAAGTACAGATTTGAAGTACTTGCACTTTACTTTTTTGTTTACATGTTTTTGCTTTTTCTTGTGATGCTTTTACTTGATTTGATGTTTACATTGTGACTGAAGTTATGTTATCAAATTATCAGGGGATGTAGATTTAATCCTGCAGAAAATGTAGGCTTGTGCAGTAATTACCAGATGAAAAGATAAAGCAAACATGATCTAGGCTGTAAACACTATCAATAAAATCCTACCCTCCGGAGCATTTGTAGTGGATTGAGCAAAACATCAACATCACAACAGTGTTCCTGAAACAAAGGTGGACAGAGAGCTGCTAGATCTCTCTGCAGACATGGGTGTTAACGACACTGAAGGATTATTCCACACACAGGTACTGTTTGGGGCCTCTCTCTCTCTCTCTCTCTCTCTCTCTCTCTCTTTCTCTCTCTCTATCTCTCTCACACACACACACACACACACACACACACACATATATACGAGAGACAGGAGAGAAAGAGAGAGACAGTGAGAGGCTGAGAGGGAAGTACACATTTGTTGCCACTCTAGGTCAATGAACTCTGATTTAATATATTCTAAACTGTCTCCATTTTCTGTGTTCTGGTCATTTCTGTTCATCTCTGGATATAAAGATCCTGTTTTAATTCTAACCCTTTTCAATGAATTTTATTCAATTTTCTCTTCTCTAGAAAGTATATCATTAGATATACTACATACACTCACAGGGGCACTGTGAGCACTGATGCTTTTGATACTTTTTGTTATTTGCATAATATCACTTACTTTTTCTTAAGTAACATTTTCAACATAGGACTTACCTGTTACTGGTAACAGTATTGTAACAGTGTGTAATTAGTATTTTTACATAAGTAATGAGTCTGAACACTTTCTTCACCATGGGACATCACCACAAAAGTGTTTTAATGTTCCAAATTTGAAGCTGCAGGCCTTATTATGGGCTATATAGTCTTTAATACAGTGCGTACTGTATTTAGCAATTGTATTAATAATTCTAAGGTTTCAATCATTGCTTGCTCAGGTTGAGCATCATAGTATATCTAATTTATCTGTATAATCATGGATTCATCCACTCCAATTGTTATTTGACCAAATCTGTGGACTTGTGTATGGCATTTTTGCAAAAAGGTTAAATAATCTGCAGAATGTCTCAAAATAGCTGAGGACTGCTTCTAAGTTTTTCTTTGGAAATAAAGGAAAAATCTCACATGTTTAGTTCATTTTGACAGTTTTGGCAGTTTGGAAAACCTGTAAATCTTCTGGATGTGTGTGAAAGCCTTGAACAGAAGAGAAGCAGGGAGGGAAATGCTAGAAATAGAGAGATGAGAAGTTGAGGTAAATAATAGAGAGGAAGGAAAGCACAGTGGTTAGTGAAGGAGGCGGAGGAGTAAGAAGGACGAGAAGAGAAGATGCGATTGACTGTCAGGCGAGCAGACAGGCTATGTCCATCGATACAAATGATAGAGGACGAGAGACAGCAAGAGCCTAGTGCAGTGTAAGCGTCTGGTGCTGTCAGCAGCTTTAAATCACACTGGCACTCCACAACAAAAAAACACACAGCACTATTGTGCCACCACCCCAACAATAATGAACAATTTATTCCCTGGACTTAGTAAACACTCTGTTCTGTTCTGAGTGAAAGTAATAATCCAGCGTGTATTTATTTAAAGAAATAATAATTGCATGCTCTCTATGTAGCTGGTTGAAAGACATCCAGCTCTTGGATGTGCCTTACATTAGTTGTTTGTAGGTGGCTTTTGCTCAGGTGGATTAGCAATTAATCACAGGAAGGGCTGTTCAATTCCCAGCTCCTTGAGAAAGACACTGAACCCCAAATTGCTTACCAAGTGAGAGTCACTTTAAACAAAAGTTGCCAAACAAAAAGATAATTTGTTGTGCTACACAGCCAGTAATTAGAAAAAAACATCTTGTCATTTGCAGAGATAAAATTACAAATATTTATTATTTACTAAAATACTGCAACTGAGTTTTGAGGTACTTTTACTTTACTTGAGTTTTTCCATTTTCTGGTGCTTTACACTTTAACTCCACTATTGTACATTTCAGAAGAACATATTGTACTTTTTACTGCACTATATTTATCTGTCTGCTGTAGTTACAAGTAACTTTGCAGACTCCAATTTTAAAGAGAAGAAATATGATGACTTTATAAAATACAATGCCTTATAGATTAAACTACACAACACTATATAAAGTGGGTAAAATTACTTCTGATTATTGATTGCATTCTTCTGAAACGTACGTATTTTTAAATTCTCAATTTTTTTTATGTACTTGTTTTTATTTTTACATTGGTGTTGCTACTTTTACCTAAGTAAAAACCTCTGCAGCATGCATATTTCTACTGTGTGTGAAGTGGATTTAGACAATATCTCTCTCAGTTGTCTATGAGAGTGGCCTTGTTTAGGCTAGGTTAAATATAGGTTCTCAAGGCCTCCTGAAGGACAAGTAGCTGTCGAGTTTTAAGTATAATAAAAAGACAGAGTGGTGATGACGGTGGTGAAACCAACCTAAAAATCTTGAAACAACAGAGTGGGGAGTACAGGGCCCTGCCCAGTGATGCGGGGCAGGGTGTCTGTGTCTCTGTCTGGGGCTTGTGTCCACTGAGCCTCCCTGCTCTGAATGGAGGCCAGAATAGATGCTGGCTTTATTTTTATTGGACGGTCCTCCCAGCAGAAAGTCACAGTGTGTGCTACTAAATGTTTAAATACCCAGGCCCACAACACTCATTCATGATTTTTCTTCCCACACATACTGCAGTCAAAACCCCAAATGGCTCTGCTGAACTTCACTGGGACAAAGAAGGAAGAAATGTTGTAAAACTATAAAAGCCAGCATAAGACGCTATGGTGCTGAACAGCACAATGCGTGGCAGTTAGTAAACCTGTTTTACATTTATTTGGATTCACATATTCACACCTAGATAATGTGGATTGCTCAAGGGCATGCCAAAAGCACAATGCATCCACTTTCCAAGCTCATATTTGCTGATTCAAACATCCAGTCACAGTCACTAGTGACTGTGCCCTGTTTACATCATGACAGGTTTACAGGAACACTTCACTCAAAAAGATCTACAATCCAGATATTTCATCTGTGATTTACTGAGGCAATTGTAGATACTTGCATATGTTTGGTAAAGTCCAAAGAAATATTAATACTAAAATCATAAAGTTTAGCGATGTATTGCCACAAGTCCACAGGCCACCCTTTATGTGTTCCAGCTAAATGTCACATGGAAACCCTCACAGTCAGGTATGTAAAGTCTTATACATAACATTTAAGTGCTTTTTTTGTTCTTCCAGCTAAATGAGGGTAAAGGTCTTCGGACATGTTCTTTCCTTAAGTACAACAACCAGCAGACTCACATAACATGCCTTCACTTATTACCACTGTTTTGTGGTAGGCACATACTGTTTGAAGTACACATTGTGAAAAGGTTGGGCATATGTTTCCTTCATATGCGCTACTATGAAATGATGAGACACAGTGACTTGTCAGTTTCATAGGTGTGAATGTATATACGTGTAAATGTGAAGCACTCCGCAGACAGATTGCCTTGACAGAAATCTGGATTATGGCTTCAATGTTAAAAAGCCATGTCAGTATAAAAATTGTTGTTTGTTAGTTCATTATTGCACTGACAGGCAAGCATACAGTCAGCATGATGAATTAATCAAAGCAGTAACCTTAGATCTGCATGCCTGACTGATGAGTGAAAGGGGAACTTGAGAGGAGCTGGTGGAAATACTGTATTTAATAATGAAGGAGAGAATCTAAGATGGCACTGACTCACATTCAATTCAACAGAAACATTTGGTAAAACTACTTTTTCCCGGAGGCAAGGAGATGTGTTTGTAAAGCTAGGGTTCACACATACAGTATTTGCATGTAAATTATGTTATGGTTTGTCTTTAAAGGAAAGTTCAAAATTATAGAAGCATATCCTGTTGATCACATATACAAACATGACATAAGGTGTTCCAGTGATTCAATTTCATATTGTTGCTAGCCTTCTTTTGGCATTTGATAGCAGCTAAAGTGATCATCAGAGAATAACTGATAATATTTAAACCTAGAAACCAAGTTTTCTCAACAGTTTGTGGCCCATGATCCCATTTGTAGGTCCCAAAATTATAATAACCCCCACCCTCAGACAGGTTTCTTGTATCAAGTGTCCCAACAATATAAATAGTTTTTTTCATCTGTAAACTATGATGCTCTAAGAAGAAGACCTTTAATTATAGCACCCCCATCAGGTCAATCAGTGTATTTGTTAAATACTGAACAAGTTTCATCAACGATATAAGATTATACTATATACATCTAATACGTAGTAACAATATAAAAAAATTATACTCGTTGACAGTTGGTCCTGCCTCTAAATCTAAAGTTGCAGCAATGGTGTGCTGCTGCTACCAGTTAAGAAATGTTTGGTAAGTAAGTATAGAAATCTGCAGTAGCTCGCACAGCTTCATTGAAATCTGCCAGATGACCTTCTGCCTCACAAAAGCTGTTCACGGTACTTCAAAGACACAGCCTTTCCATCCGAGGGACTTGTGAATAAAAAGATTTTTTTTAAGAAAAGGGTCTCATTATAAGTACAAGTCAATTAATTTAATCCTGTGTAGTATTCAGCTTTACAAAGAAACACACATGACTAAATACACCTAGTTGGGAAGAGTAAAACATCCAGCTCCATCTAGAAAATGCTAATATAAAGAGTATGAAGACAGGCTCAAGAGATGATGTGACAGCTGTCTTACAGTTTACAGAGATTGGTGCCAGAAATCAAGTTATTCAGACTTCCAGCAGGATACTGTGCCACATCACAAAGCCCTTATCATCTCAGTATGGCTCCAGGAACATGACGGATAGTTCGCTTTATTACAGTGGAGTCTGCAGACATCACTCAGCCTAGTTTGGGATGAAGTGAAACAGAAGGTTTGCAGCACAACTGCAAGACCGAACAATGTGCACAGACCACTGTGCGTTGCTGTTGAATTAGAATGGACCCATAGCCCTGAGAAACGTTTTTTAGTACCTGGATGAATCCATTAATCCAGAATCTAGGCTCTTCTGACAGTAAACTCAGTGGCACCTGTACTTGATGTAAACAACAGCTAATATAGAAACAAAAGGGTGTAAAATTAAATTTCAGCAGGGGTCATTTAGATAAAAGAAGAGAATTGCGAATTTTGATAACCTACAAATCTACTTCCATTTTTCTTCTCTGGAAAATCTCCATCTGTGCACAAAACCCAAACTGGCACTATACTGGCCAATCAATCCAGGTGTATAACCTGGAATAGACTGGAAATCTTGAAATCCTTTACTGGTACACAAAAATGATTGAATTCTAGCAGGAAACCTTGAACAACAGGTCTTAAACCCTTTGCAAAATATATCTATGTTTACTGGAAAACATGTCCTTTTCTTTTTGGTGTCCTATTTAAAAGACTGTATCTGCCAACTAGGAGCTGCCATGGCAACAGCCCCTCAACACCCTGTGAGCTCTTACTGAAAAAATGATAACAATGGGAAACATGTTTTATATTAAATTAATGCCAAAGCAGGTCAGTTTCTGGAGAAATTATCATTTCAGCAAGACAACTGTGTGATCAGGCTATCATAATAATATGATGGCATTATTGTAAGAGTGTTTTTTTTTAGCACCTGAAGGTTAGGGCTTGTCAGTGGATACAGCTCAGTATAAATCACTGTGCTGGCATTTCATTTTGTGACTGATTTATCTTCCTAGTCTGGGCTTCTGAAATATTCACAGACTAAGAGCAAAAAAATACCTTCCTCAAAGCGAGGATGACCTTGAAAGGAAAGCCGAAACCCTCTGCCAGCCAGTGCCAAGTTCATTTTATCCCTGACGAAAAGAGATTTCTGGATCTTTCAACCAGCAGAAGACTGATAGAGGAGTTCTGGCGTTTTGCAGGGTTTCAAACTTGGGTAATAAGAGGAAGTTCGGCTTTATTGTCCTGTGTACACACCCGGAAACACACACACACACACACACACACACACACCTCCAGCACATCTCAATGACATCGATAAACTGCTGCCAGCAGCTGGGACACTTTGGAGGCTGTGTCTCGAATTCTTCATGTAGATTTCTGTGTGTTGAGTCTTATGTGAATGTGCTGACAGCTGGTCAGTTTTCTTTGAGTGAAATCTTTGTGTTGCACAGATATTGCTGGTTTGTTTTAGGTCACGCTGCTGAGAGATCCATTTGGGGCACAGGAAGTTATATTGATCCAAGTCCAAAGACCACTGCCAAGTGCCACAATTCCTTGCTGCTTATTGCATAATATGCATCACAGTTACCACATTCACCAAGGACAACACAGAGAGTGGCACTAGAAGGTCAGTGTCAGTGTTTGAGTGATTGCTAAGTAAAATAAATGGTCATTTACCCATTTGGTGGAACTAGAGCAAAGGTCACTGTGTCCCAAACAAAGGTAGGATTCATCTTCTGGGAACCAGAAATATATAATGGCAATCTGGCCTGTCAGGGTCATGTTGCTCTGGACCAATGTCCAGGATAAAAGATACAAATAAACTATTTGACAATGCCACCCTTGACACAAGTGTGTCACAAATATGTAGAGTATGCATTGTTTATCACCATATTTTTAAATGAAGGAGAAAGAAGAAAGAAAAACCTTGGTGACACATCTAGCAGGCTGATTTGAAACGACAAGAACGGCATCCGTCTCATTAGAATCATCTGTTTTACACCTCTTCAAAACAATCATGGACCTTAAGATGGCATGGCACCATATGTGCCAGACTGCAACGCATCCGTCCAATGTCTTGTTTTAGTATATACACTATCTATATAGATATAACATGCATGTTATATAGAAATGGTATCCTTTCATATATTAATTAATTAATGAATTCATACATACACATATACAGTAGTATAATTTGCAGTTCTGATAGTTGTCCACAAGGTGGCAATACATACAAATCAGCTGCAGTGATAAGGGGTAAAGCTAAAGTATTTAGTTATTCCAGATGCTACCCAACACTAAATTAAACAGCTTTTCACTCAATAAAATTCAGACATGCAAAAAGGTTCCTCCAGTTCTCTCCAGAGATGATCTTGGTTCAGACAAAGCCACATGATCTACAGAGATTGGATAAAGACTATAAACTACTTTTCACTTGTTCTCAAAAACAAGCAAAATGAATGAATAAATCACGTTTCAGTGAGATTGCAGAAATTCAGTTGTATCTGCATTTAAAATGCTCTACAGAAACATGATCTCTTTCAAGTTTGTGTTCTTTCAAGAGATGACCAGACCAGGTGTTTTTACAGTGGGTACGGAAAGTATTCAGACCCCTTTAAAATTTTCACTCTTTGTTTTATTGCAGCCATTTGCTAAAATTGAAAAAGTTCATTTTATTTCTCATTAATGTACACTCAGCACCCCATCTTGACAGGAAAATAAGGAACTGTAGACATTTTTGCAAATTTAAAAAAAAAGAAAAATTGAAATATCACATGGTCAGAGCAAATGAGAATCATGAGGTGGAAGGAACTGCCCAAGGAGCTCAGAGACAGAATTGTGTCAAGGCACAGATCTGGCCAAGGTTGCAAAAGAATTTCTGCAGCACTCAAGGTTCCTAAGAGCACAGTGGCCTCCATAATCCTTAAATGGACGAAGTTTGGGACGACCAGAACTCTTCCTAGACCTGGCCGTCCAGCCAAACTGAGCAATCGTGGGAGAAGTTCCTTGGTGAGAGAGGTAAAGAAGAACCCAAAGATCACTGTGGCTGAGCTCCAGAGATGCAGTAGGGAGATGGGAGAAAGTAACTTAAATGATTTCTTCATCAAAGCCATCAACATGTATCTTAGACCCTGTCCCAACTAGGCTCCTTAAAGAAGTTTTACCCGTTGTTATCACTTTTCTACTAGATATGATGAATCTGTCCTTACTAAAAGGCTATGTACCACAGTAATTTAAAGTCACACTGGTGAAAGTTTCAAATTACCTTATAACTGCATCTCTGTACTTGTCCTACTAGAGCACTCAAAGACTCAAAGAGCCATTTGGACCCGGTTTCCACGGAAAAGAAAACACTGGGAGCCGCAAATACTTTTTGACATCTAAAATGAAGATAACACTGTATATACTGTTTTTTT
>JAVQJD010097168.1:0-40460 GCA_036023655.1 Nannoperca australis | reverse complement strand
GTGTGTGTGTGTGGGTGTGTGGGTGCGTGTGTGTGTGTGTGTGTGTGTGTGTGTGTGTGTGTGTGTGTGTAGTCCCTTGAAGCTGCTGAACAGGCACAATGAGGTGTGGTATGTGGCCGAGGGGGAGATAGTTTGCACAGATCCACAGGAACCGACCCCTGCACACACACCCAGGCTGACTCTGACCAACTCACCCACAGACTCTGCGTCTGACCCTCTCCCACACACACTCTCTGATTCGCCCTTACTCACTCCCTCCAACCTATCCTCAAATACAACATCCAACGCCTCGTCACAAACGCCCTCCAACACATCCGCTCTCCTGCCATCTAATGCTCCACCTAGTCCTTCATCCGACCTGCCCACTGGTGCCGCGTTCAGCCATCCTCCCACATCCGCCCAGATCCTGCTGGACCCAACGAACAACTCTTCCGATCCTGTCTCTGTTAGCCCGTCCCTGGATCCCCAATCTGACGCTGCCCTGTGGAACAGCACAGCCCACAGCTCTGACAGTAGCCCTTCGGTCGAGCCAAATGACGCTCATTAGCAACAGTCAAATTTGATTGAAGCAGCCATATTAACATGGAATCTAAATAGAAAAGAAGCAGTGGAGGTATTGCAGAAAAGTGAGTAAATGTGTGTGATAGATGGACAAGCTGTTCTCTTCCTCCTTATGGCGCTTAGTATTTAACTATATGTTCTATCACAGCTTTGCACTTGCAGCTTCCTGTATCAGCAAACACGTGCTTGTCCACTTTGTCGTTCCGTTGTCGCTCTGAGGTTATCGTACAGCTGCATTATTGACTGAAGTAAGATGTATGTATTAGGTAGAAAGTTAGTACTCAAGGTTGTTGTGTAGCTGAAGGCAGAGATAGATGCTGTTTAACAGTTTAATCCTAAAACTAATTTAGCAACTAATAGGACTTCAATGAAAATATATCTGTAATTGGTAAGTGAAGTGTATGCAGAGACTAACCACAGTAGACTGATATATCAGAGGAAACCTTAAAAAGCTTGATTCTGTAATTAGTGATTCTTCAACATTTCTGTCAATAGTTTCCAACCACAGCATCCTACAAGCTCCCCATTTAGATTTGTGTGTGTTCATTTAATAATATATGTGGTGAATCATATTAAATTCTGCGTGCACGTTCATTGGGATCTTTGATGCAGCCTTAAAGATAATCACTAATTCTGAATGGCTCTATAAGAGTGTGGTTTATGAACCTTGGATCAAACCTTTCCCCCCATATTTTGTAAAATATCTTAATATTACAGTGGGTCTAACCCACACAAGTCAAATCCAAGATTGATTTTTCTATCCAAAACATTTAGTTATGACTGAGTAATGCAATTCATTTTGTGTTTTTCCACAGTAAAAACCATTAATGTATCAAAATGTTTAAAATGACTTCCCCTAAACGTCTCAAGTGCAAGTTATCTCATGCTTTCCCACATTAAATTTAAGGTACCCTGCAGAGTTTTTGCCCACTAGTGGCGCTGTAGAGTGACGTTGTGTTCTACCAGCACACAGAGGATTCACATACTGTATATGGCATGAAGTCAGGGGTGACATGATAGATATTTTGGCTGACAGCAGAAGGAGAAAAAGATGACAAGAAGATCTAAACAAAAACTTATAAAAGGCTTTCCAAGCGTTTTATGAGGTAGGAAATACATTCAGTGTTTTTCAGGTTTCAAGGATGAAAACAATTTCCGTAAAAGATGTTGAATGTTAACTAAACTAAATGTTTCCAATGGATGCATCTTTTAACCTTGTTTTGGCACACTATGGAACGTAAGGCCCAACTAATACTTTTCTATGTATCTGTACCAGCAAGATCAGTCCACAACAATCCCTAATCTTGACCACAGTGGTGGTCTGCAAACTGTAAGTGTTCACATAAAACTTACTCAGTCAAAGTGGTATGACTGCCCCCAAGATCCCAAAGAGTCGCGCCTGATCCACCAATGCAATAAGAGTTACACCAGTTAAAACATTTAATTATATATCTATGTGCATCTGAGCTACATAATGTGTGCACTGAGGAAGGTGCAATAAAAAACCATAACAAACTCTTGTTGGACTCCTTGTATTATTGGTATCTTTGGACTTGACTTGATTAATTGCCAAATTCTGATGTTCTGAGAAGGTCCGTAAATGTTTTGCCGTTATGTTTAGGATTTGAAATTCCTTACTTTGTCGCCATCAGGTGGTAGTATCAGGAATAACACTGTGGCAGCACACACTTACTTTCACCTGCTTTTTGGGGTACATCTTGCCCCAGGATCTGCACCTGCTCCAGGTAGACACTTTGTGTAAAGTTTATAAGATACTAATATGTCAATGTTGTATTTTTAGCTTAGCCAAGTGATTGAAAAATGTATTAATGCAGATTTAAAGTCTGTATCTGTATGTGCTTGCTTTCTACAATGCAAAGAGATGCATCACTGCCAATTTTGGTATTCAAACTTCTGCAGTGAAATCCCCTGAACTCAAAATGCCACCTCTCCCATGTCCAACCCTGATACCACTGCTGAAACTGAGCTCCCGAAGCTGCCACTGACACCTTAATGGACTGCCGCAGTAGCATAAAGAAGCTGATTGAGAACTTCTGTTTACAGGTCAGAATCCTAAACTTTATCACAAATGTCTGACGACTGTTGTCAACCAGTGTCACATCTTATCAAGACACACATTCAGAGTTGGTTACTCTGACTGCTCGCAACAAGATCTCATTTGTCAGCGTGAGAGAAACAACAGGCCGTGTGTGGAACAGGAAACCAAAAAGAAAACACGAGAGAGAAGCAGCATGATCAGTGAAGTTTAATCCAGTCTGTTATTTCATACACGAATGCTGGTCTGGAAAACAACAATTTCATTGTGTGCACTCTACATAGTGATGGGGTTCGATGGCAATTTATCAAATCTAAATCCAGTTCTGAATTGGATGATTCAGTATTGAATCCGAATCCTTTTGAATCCCTTGTTGAATCTTTTTAGGTTGTTTGTTTGCTGGGAAATGCATCTCTAATTAAAAAATACGTAGTTTGTTTTTATTCATTATCATACATAAACCAGTAGGATTCTAGTGTACATATTTTCACTGCTCTGTGACATTTACTAACCTTGTCCACACTCATTTTGCTGTGGGGAAAAACAGTGTTTGCGCCTCATTGGGGGGCTTTTCTACAGCTGCAGAAGCAGTAGCTAAAGTTATAACAACACAGTGGAAATAAAGTAGAATTAATATTATCATTCAGCAAATATCAACTAAATTAGACTTTGAAGAGATCTGAGAGAGAATGTGAATGAAAGATTCGATAACGGATTAGTTGGCCGCAGAACTTAACAAATCCAGGTATTTTACCAACATGGAACCCATCCCTACCGAGAGTGCAACAGTCCCAGTACTTCTAAATGGAAGTTTGGCATGACACGTCCTTCTCAATATGCTATTAGTTCGGTGATGTTTAATTGGCATCTGAGGCTCATACATATACCCATTATCAACATAGTTTCATCAAACAAGTTTTCACTGTCATTTTGAAATGAGCTTATACCACATACAGTAAATAACCATTCATGCTGTGGTAATCATCTCTGAAAACCACTGACACATGTACAGATCTTTGACATTCACTTCTGCTCTCTGCATCACATGGTTATGGCTATCTTTCATTTTGCAAAACAAATGTGCTTTGATCCACCAATTAATGGTTATTGGTAGAATTAAACTTGAGTTGAAAAGTCCTGCCAGTCACTCTGACACGAGAAGGCATTTTCACCGCTGTTTGGCTTAATGCATAAAACCGTTGTTCTACTTGAGGGCTTAAGTCCACAGAACCAGTGCGGGAACAGACAATAATCGTGTGGCTTATGAAAGTCAGTGTTTTTCAATAAACAACTTAATAAAGTTCCCTTTTCCTAAAGAAAATAAAAAGTAATTTGAGTTTGTACTTTGAATGAAAGCATAAATAATGAGACTTTTTAAAAGTAACTCTTTGTTGTGCAATTAACCTAACATTTTACAAAATCCGCCTCTGTACACTCTGGATATCAGTGTCTCTGTTCAGGAAAGAAAGTTGTGCTGTATTTTCATGCACATTAAGGTGGAGTAAAAATCTTTTTATTTTTATTTTGTATTTGTAGTAAAATCCATGGGCAAGAGAGGTAAGGTGTATGTATGTACACACAACTAAATATGTGTGCATTTAACTTCATACTTGACTACAGTTTTCACTATAATTATAGTGTTTTCTTCACTGTGATGTGTTGTTCTTCACTTGGAAATGACGGCCTTCTTAATAATGCTTGCCCTCCTACTTCCTCCTACCGTTCTTCATATTTGACAACAGTTTTTATTATAATTACAGTGTGATTACAGTGTTTTCTTTAATTATCTGTCACTGTGATGTGTCATAATCCTCATTTGGAAATGATGGCTTTCTTAGTAATGCTTGCCCTCCTGCTTCCTCCTCCTCCTGCTGCTCCTCCTTGCCAAAGATGGCTGGGGACGGTGAAGGCGTCCACACTCATGCCCATGGTTTTAGAGGGGATGGCACTAAACTGCTTCCTGTCTGAACTGTATTTGTAGATGGATTCCACCTGGGTGGAGCTAATTGTCCGTGGGCCCATGCCAGCCAATCGTACAAGCTCCTGGGTGTCGGGGTTCATGGTGTAAACGCCCCTGAACTGGCAGCTAGAATCCCGGAAGAGGATGAGGAAGTGGTTGGCAGGACTCTTCTCCATCTCCTGAGGTTGGAAGAAGGTGGAGTGTTAGAGAAAGAAGGGTGTTTATTTGCCTGTATGATCCTCAAACATGCAAGTAACCTAGTTTGGTGCCTAAAATGCACAACTAACAGCATTCCCTACCAGATTTAAATGATTAATGTCATGAATTTTACTGAAGAGGTAGCAAAGGGTCTTGTAGTTAAGTAAAATTTGTCGTCTACCTCAACTATCTTGTTTTTTTGCATCTCGTTGACCTTTCCAGCGAGGCAGCAGCGAGAGAGAGCGTTGTGAATGATGAATTTGTTGGATTTGAAGCTGGGTTCTTTGAAGAGCTTAGGACCTGCAAATACAACACAGGCACACTTGTTTATGTTAACCCATATATACAGTTGTAAGCATTTTGGCAATGCATATCAGTACTCAGGAATTGAGAGATACTGTTGTACTGTACCTGTATATTCTGGGGCAGGAGAAGTTCCATTGGAACCAGTCTCCCAGTCTTTGTCTCCGTTCTGATTTACCAGTTTACTTGGTGTCACACATCTTGCAGGTGAATTAGGACGGCTGTTGGAGAAATGTCAAACAATTAACCAATAGGGCCATCACCTCATATCTGTATTGTACTTGAAAACATACTGGATTTACAGCTGGATCCGGAATAACAGAGCAGTGAGCAACAAGAATCTCTCAACCCTCCCTCCACTACTCTTTTCTGCCCAACTTGGAGAGCTTTAGTAGTGATTAGGGGTGTGAAGCAACTAAGCACAGTAGTGCCCTTGTTAATGAACAAAACGTGAGCTGTTCTTACATGACAAGCATGTAGCTGAAAGAAAGACAGGTTAATGGTCATGGTTACAGTGTAGCAAGCAGGGCAGTGTTGTCTGCAAATGTTTGTGACACTAAAGCAATAAGGTGTTAGCTGTGTAGTTGCAAAAAACAAAAATCAGTCTAAACAGGTTCGGGTGTACAATATAACTCCCAATTCTGAATAAAATGTATTCAACATACTGACTCAAGTTCTTTGTCTGTAACCACGAGTCATTTACTTTGAGGAATGAGTTTTTTTTACCTCAAAGTTTAGCTAATGCTAGCATGTAAATTTATGTAAAGATACTGGTAACATGCTTAGGTATAGCATTGTTATAATCTATACTAAGCATCTCACTAACATTTAGGATGTTATTGTAATATGATAACATTTAACATGTTAGCATCTATTTCAGAGTAATTTGGTCATTCATTTTAGAGGTACCCTGTAATGAAATTTCTACATGGGCAACACCTTAGCGGCATAAGTGGATATTGGTGTGCAATGTTAGTTGCACTAACATAAGTCTGGGGATCGCTCAAGTCATTTAGATGCAACCTTGGGGGACCATGAAATTCAATACCAATTTCCATGGCAATCCATCCAATAGTTGGTGAGACATTTCACTCTGGATAAAACAATTGGGCTAAAAAGACCAACCAAATCTAACCATTCAGCACTACCATCTCTCAAGCCAGCTAAAAATGGTATGAATGAGAGTAAAGAGGCATATAAATGACCTATGCAGCAGTGTACCTGTTAGGTTTCTTAGTGGGATCACCACGTTTGTTTCCAAGCTCATCAGTGGCTGCCAGGTTGAGTGAGGAGTGAGAGTAGACTTTGGTAAACTTAGATCCTGGAGAGACATACATATTAAGACATTAAAACAGCTTAGTCTTCGAAATCTTCTGCAAACACCTTTTTTCACTTTTGACTTTACCAGTTGTTCCCTTGGCTGGACTGAGAGACAGCTGTGTTTCCTCCCTGGTCATGCTGCGAGGCCGGGAACGGGGTTTCTTAGCAGAAGATCGTCCTTGACTGGTTGGTTTCTGCCGAAGCACTTTGTCCAAATCATCCATGATCCTGAGTTGTTGCCGTCGTGCATACTCCCCTCGCGTGAAATCTCCCCAGCGGACTGGTGTGGCCGGAGGTGTGGGGGATGGTGAGGTTGTGCCTGCAGGAGGTGTATTGGAGGGAGATGCCACTCTTTTGTCTAACAATGCTGATCTGAAACCAAGAGGAATTAGGTTACTTTTACATGGGTGCATCTCAGCTTTGGGCTCATCAGTTGACAAATGTACAAATTTAAGTACTGCAAAGTTTGGATGCAAAAAACTCTGTAAGCATCCACTTGGTGCAGGTGCATTCTTAAATGTGTCTTTTTGTGTTACCTGTTTTCCGTTTCTTGCTCATGCCACTGTCTCCTCTTCCTCAGCTCCTCAGTTCTCTTCTGCTGTTTTTCCAACAGGAGAGCTCTACGCTGGGCCATGTCCTCCTCACGATGTACCTCGTCCTACAACCAAAAAAGCACAAGATCATATACCCAACTGTCAGGACAAAATATATGTGCATGCCAAACAAACTCTTCTTTATTTTCCTTTCTGTTTTGCAAGCACTCACATGAAAGAAGAATTGAATTCCTCCTCTCGTCCCGAGATCAGTCTGTTCTCCACTTGGTTCCAAAGTTTCAGTCTGCCTTGTCTCTTCTCCTTTTGATTCAGTTTGTTGTTCTGGCATGTTGCCGGCTCCTGTGGGCTGATCCAGCTGCTCTACGGGGTCTAGGGGATCTGCAGCGAGGCATTTAACAAGTTCTACAGCAGATTCTGTGTGGTCGCTCATAGAATCAGAGAAGAACTCCTGCCCTTCGTCAGTTGGTTCATCACTGCCCCCTTCTGGCCCGCCTAGAGATGACAGTGAGACCTCAATCAGGCTGCAACCCTTTCCTGCACCTCCAACTCTCCCACCTTCACCTCCTGTGCTGTACACAGCAGAAAGGGAGAAAGTCTCACTCTCGAATGAGCACTCAGAAGGTGCACCAGAACTGCTTCCACCAGCAGCCCTCGGACGATCCTGTTTGGGCTGTGGCAAGACTGGCAGCCCTCCTACAGCCTCCACCTCCTCCAGCTCCAGGCTGAACTGAGTTGGTGTCTCACTGGAGCCTGTGTCTGAGGTGCTCTCGTCAGGCTGTGGCTGCTGGGTAGGCTGAGGAGAGTCTTGAGGAGTCTTAGGCCCACCGATACGGAAGGAAGAGGAGGTCTGAACCTGACACTTGCTGGGGGACACACGCCGCAAGTGGGGGAGGGTGTCCACATTCTGGGTTGGTGTCAAGACACGGTTGAGTGGGGGGAACTTAAGCTCAGAAGGCCGTGGGTGAGGCTGATGTTGGGGTCGTGGGTGGTGCTTGGGACTGCGGGGAGTGGCAGAGGAGTGGATCTTAGTGCGAGGAGCTGGGCAAGAGGAAGAGATGATAGTTTTTGGAGACGTAAGAAAATGAGAACGCCGTGATGGGGAGGAAGCAGAGGGAAGACTGGGCGCTGCAGGAATTACCCAAGCTTTACTGGTACTTCTTGTAGGAGTCTTTGTAGGGGTTCTTGGTGGTGTCTTTGTTGGGGTGTGAGGAGGAGTTTTAGGTTGTGTTTTGGCGTTACTTCTGGGTGTTGATTTTGGAGTGGTTTTGGGTGTATTTCTGGGTTTTTGGTTGCTCATGAGCTGCTGTTGCTGTTCTGTAAGTTTCTGCATGTCCTTCTGTAAAGACTGCAGAGCTTCACTCAGTTTCTGCACCACTTCGTTGCATTCTACTAGGACAGCTTCCCCTTTATTTTCTTTCTCTGCCTCTTTTTTACTTTCAATAGAAAATGTGACCTGCTTTTCTAACCGAGGAGGATTGGAAACAGATGGCTTCTCTTTGGCTTCCTTTTTATCTTTCCCTTTCTTTTCCTTTTCTTCCTTCTCCTCCTCCTGTTTCAGTTGTTCCTCCATATGAGTGAGGCGCTCCTCCAGGGTGAGATTATCCTCCTCTGCTCCCTCCCCTCCTCCCTCCCCTTGCTCTCGTTTCAGTTGAAGGAAAGCAGTTTTTCCAAGCCTCTGTCTGTGCTTGTCAAAGATGGCTTCAATACGTCTTTTTTGGGCTTCAATGCTTTTGCGTTTTTCCTCCAGACGAGCCCCCAACTCCCAGGCCTCAGAACCTGGTTCAGGGCCCCCAGGACCTGGGCTGTCCTGGTGGCCAGGTGCCCCTGCTGGAGTAGAGGGTGTATGAGGAGTGCCTGGGGTTGCTGGGGCAGAGGCTGACTCCTCCCCAGGAGCAGCAGGATGTCTTCGTTTGCTGTCTCGTCGCTCAGCAAAGCTTGTCATGCGTGGACTGTTGCTGGTGCTGTGGTTTCCCTGGCGACCATTATTGGGTCGAATGTTACCAGGGGCATTTCTAGAGGCATCATCTGATGCTTCAGAGGAATCAACGCTGCCATCTCGTAGAACAGAGTCGTCATCACGTGACATATCAGAGGTGCGTCCTGATCTCTCCCTCCTCTCTCCCCTTTCCTGCCTTTTAGTATCACCCACTTCTCCAACAGGGTGGCAGAGGACTCCAGAGCGACAGGGAGCAGAGCTACTGAGCAGGGTGTTATCCTCCTTAGGGGAGTGTAGGAAGAAACCAGCTGGGGCTCCTTCAGGACGTAACCTGGGTTCTGGCCTTCCTTCCAACACTCCTTTTCCACCTTTCTCTGCTGTCCTTCCTTTTCTCCGATCTTTGCTGCCAGGAGTATGAACCACCTGTAGCGCCTCTTCGATGGTCGGCAGCTCTCCCAGTGGCATTGTGTGTGCATAAGGGCCCCATGCCGAGCGCTGTGATGGTGCAGAAGCGCTGACCAGGTGGCTGAAGTCCTCTGGAGGGTTGTACGGGACATGAGTCATACCGGCTGATGTCACTGGTGAAGCCATTGCAGGGATGCCGGTGGTGAGGCTGTCAGTGCTGACAGAGCGAAAGACAGAATCTATTGGGTTTCCCATGACAATGTCAACATCACTGTCCAGCCCAAATGGGATGCTGAAAGTCACTGCTGACAGAGGACGACTGCAGATAGGTGGATGACAAGTGAAGGATGGAGAAATGGGTGGGTTGTGCCAGACAGAAATGGAAAAGCAGACCACAGAAGCCAAAGTAAGAAGATTTAAAAAAAATTAAGATAAAACATGAATGCAACACAACATTTACTATATAAATAACATGAAGCTTTTAAGTATAACTACCTGATTTGTTTCTTTGTCCAACCTTTGTTTTCTGGAAAGGCAGATGTATGTCTGTTAAAGTCTAATGTTAAAGATAGTGACACAGTCATTCAAGTAAACCTGTGTACTTCTCTCTATTTCTTACCAGGTGACACTGGGGAGGAAATGGGCACAAAGGGTTGTTTGAAGATGTAGGAAGGAGAACCACTGAAATAGAAAAATACAGTAAAATGCTCTCTTATCAAAGGAAATTTAAAATGTGACATTTCACAGTTGTGTGCATGTTTTGATTTTAAGCCTGGACCATTTGGCTGGGGTCTCCGTGGCTCAACCAGGTCCTGTTTTACTACATTTGTCATGTTTTTTAGGTTTTAATCAGGGTTTTGGCTCGATAACAATCATAGTAGTTTAGGTTGCGATTGGTTAAGATTCCTTAACCAGACTAAGTAGGGTCATGCCTAATTTTTCTACCCTGATCATTTCATGATGGTGGTATTAGAGGGGTGCTGGTACCTGTTGCTGTTCCCGCTGACAGGACTTGTACAGTCTAGTAGCCCTGAGACATCTTAAAGACAGAAAAACTGCAGTTTCAGAGGCTGATCATCAGTGTGATATTTATACATCAAAAGAGCCAAAGGCTACTATAACAATATTACAGAAATGTTCTCATTAATGCATTGGTAGTCACATACCTGTGAGGTCAATGGGTTGTATAGGCTGGACAAAATCAGGCTTCTTAACCTCAAACCACTCCAGCAGCTCAGCTATGAAGCTCATGATGTTCAGCTGAAGAAAAGAGCATATTAGGTTACCATGAAGGTGACTCCCATGAATAGCAATTATAAAGGGTAGAATAAGCAAAATGTTGTAGTGACTATAGTTTCACAGAGATAGCAACAGCTTATAGTTTCAGCAAAGATAAAACATGGCAGAATGACATAATCCCAAAGAGCAAAGAGATGCTGCATGAAAAGTGGACAACAACACTGTTAAAGAGTAACTACACCCAGGCTGAAAATCCTGCTTGCTCTGCCATCCAGCGGTTGCTGCATGCTCTGTCCACCCCCAGTGCACCCAAGAAACTTGAGCTTTTGAAGTCAGTGCAGCGAAACTTTTCCCCTGTGGAACATTTGGTGTGGAGTTGCCTTTTGAACACTTGTGTGCATGCTTTCTTTCCTATCCATGCTCTCTTGCTCCTCACTTTAACTGCACTGATGCATCCACAGTATTTTAATTACAGCGTAAATGTGAAAGGTCAAAATGTTTACATGCAGAACCGGTGGAGCGTAGAGAAGGTCCTCCACAGAGAGGGGGCAGCAGCTCTGTAAACTGCTCTCACAAAACTCCTCAATCAGCTGCAGGTTGTAGAGACTGTCAGCCACTGACATGGTGTCCTTCAGACACACATCTGGAAGGAGCAGAAAAATAATACATAAGCAAACTAAAATGTAGTATGTAATGTTTGTGTATCTAGGTAGCTTCAGTGTAGACAATTCATGCTATTTAACCAATTTCAGCAGCAAATACAAATATGAAACATGAAATGTATATTGTCAAATAATATCTAGAATACTGAAAGAGTCAAAACATTTGTACAGATGTAGTTATAAAAAAAGTTCTGAGAAAGTATATCCCAGTGAAAATAATATCTAAGATACCACATTTATAGGAAACCATTTAAAATGATGGGACCATTTAAGCTTTTAAGTGTTAAGCATACATCAGCCAAATCTAAATATTTAAATAATCAAATGTGTATGTGTATGCACGTGTGTTGCGTCGAAGTACGTGTGTGTACCCTCTAGAGGCAGCAAGCCGGAGCAGTAGTAGTGCAACACAGCAGCTATAGCGCAGCCATTAGACAGATCTTTGACCGTAGAAACCAGAGGGAAAGTAGGAGTCAGCTTAGACTGCACTTTGTCTTTCCTATAGCGAATCTAGGGAAGAAAAGAGGAAGGGGATGAGAGAGAAGAGGGTAAAAAGAGGAAGAGTGCAAAGACATGAAGGAAACAGAAACAGCAAATGTGCAAGTCGGGAAGTGAGGAGGGATCATGAGGCAGATACAGAAACATTTCAGATATGAAACCAAAGGTTTAGGTTTTGTTTAAGAGAGTTAGAACATTGACCAATGAAATGTGAAACCAGCCAGGATTGTCCCCCTTTACAGACAACAAATAAAACCATTGACTCAAACTAAGAAGCCAGCCAAACTCCAGGTAAATTGCAAAGGAGAAAATCCACAGAAACAAAGCGCAAGACTAGTGATGCCTCAATTAAGAAACATTTTTACATACACACAGGTGCAGTGCAAAGGTTAAAAAACACATTGGGGAAAAAAAGGACAAAATATAAAATAAAATAAAAACAATGGGTAGAAAAATGTCAGTGATTATAAGTGAAAATGAGGACATTTGTCCTCTGGTGTCCATGCAGCAGAAACAGGCACTGACGAGACTGTGAGCCTTCAATTCTGAGGTAAAAAAAACAAACATAAGCAGATAAAAAGTGATTTTTTTCAAACTGAAAAGCATTGTTTCACTCTTTTAATGTGCACAAGATAAAATACACCCCCAAACAAAACAAAACAAAACAAACGTTGCATGTGAATCAACTGTAACTTGTGCTGAATGATGTTACGCAGCCTTGTTGGAGGAGGACAAAGATGAAAAGTTCAACATCAAAGAGTAGCATCCAGTCTAATTATGCCTCCTATAACATGGCTTTGTAACACACACTTTAAAGAAAACCAGTAAAAACAGAAATTAATATGGATAAATACTGTTTAAAGTTAATGAGTTTTAATTGATCCATCCAACCTCGGGGTTGGAATAGTGATTCGTTTGCAGTCAGTCAGTCAGTCATTAGTGGACAGTGTGGGAGAGGTGTGGCGATTGGTCAGTCAGTCTGTCAGTCAGTCAGTCGAGTACGTTGCTACTGGAGACGTGGAGGATGAGGGTGAGAAAAGAGCGAGGTGTTATACGTTACCACAGGTGGCTTATTCCCCGACTCCTTCAAACAAAAAGCGATAGCATGCTGGATGGGGGATGGCAGAGAGAGGGAAACAAGCATAAATGACAAGGGGGCCGGTCACCATGGGAACCGCCACACCACAAAGTCACATGGTCACTGATCAGGGAAAGGAGAGCGACAGGGGAAGAGGAGGAGGAGGAGAGGAAAGGGACGAACAAAGGGGGCGCAGACTGAGATGGTTTAATAATCAGCAGGGAAGTCATTTCACCTCCCTCGCTCCTCTCCAACATCTCCTTCTCCCTCTCCAATCTGATCATCTGGACAGTTTGAGATGAAACTGACGAATGTAACAAACCCCAGTGTCCAAATCATCATCAGGTCATAATAATAATAATTAGCAGGTAAAGGACCTTTTCAGTGGCATCTAATTGGTCAGTTGAAAAGGTCAGCAGATATTTACATGACATAACCTTCATACACAAAGGCACTTTCAAAACGGGACAGATAAGAGTTATGTGTGGCATTTCCATCAGGCACAATAATGTCAGCCATGATAGCAGATGGACAGACTCAGAGAGAAAGATAGACAGGAGAAGAATACACTTACGGGGACTAGTTTCCAGTACCAACGGGTGGATTGACACTGCCAGAGAGCAAGGCATGACAGAGAAAAACCAGGGGGCAGAAAACAGAAAAGCACAGCAAAGTCGGCGTTAGAAGCTGCAGCAACACAGCTACAGTATGAGAGACAGCTGCTTAACAGCAAAACGTGTGTGTGTCTGTGTGTGTGTGTGTGTGTGTGTGTGTGTGTGTGTGTGTGTGTGTGTGTGTGCGTGCGTGCGTGCGTGCGTGTGCATGCATGCGTGTGTGCGTGTGTGTACTGGGGGTATTTTTACCGCGTCCTGAGCAGGCTGCAGATCTGTACATGTCTGCGACTTGGGGGGCTCTTCTTCTTCTGTGCTTTCTCTCAACTTCTGGTTCAGCTACAGGAAGTTAAAAGGATGAGTTCATAGCTTTTCACCCGAAACATTCTTAAAATGTCGTCCACAAGAGAGGGAACACATAGACCCCTTAACATTTCAGGCACACTGCTTTGTTGAAGTACAAACAATTTACATGAAAAACAAGACCAACATGTACATCGACTTTAAACACTGTCACAGTCAGATAATGACACGCAGAGCAGTGGATCCTATCAATTATCAAAAACTCAAGAACTTGCTTCATTCAAGCTTCATTGTCCCACTCCCCTCTTGTTGCACCCGAAAACAACAAATTAAACGAACAGTACCAAAGATAAAACAGATGAGAACACACAGTATGTAAATATTAATATATATTAAAATGTAGAAGCAATATACCACATAAAGGGCCATCATGGAAGACAAACATAATACAAAAAATATAAAATAAATTATAGATAATTGTGTTACTTTCAGGTCCAAGTAGTGCTTAGCCCAGTGTTTTTCATCTTTAATAATCATGATTATAATAATAATCATAAACCAATGATTTTTGTGAAACTCACTATACTTGGGCAGTTCTTCTGGGTTTTTTTACAATCCAATGGGGCCTTTTAAAAATAATCAATGAAAAAAATCCTCTTTTCAAAAAGCTTACAATGCAGTCAGAGACATGTACTGTGTGGTCTAATGATAAAAAGGTGATCACAAGCAGAGTTTTTAGGTTTTATTGACTATTTCTCTTGGCTATATCCACACCAGAAACAGACTTTAATGATTTTAATACATCTCTGGATTTACTCAGTAAAAGTTCCAGTTTCTTAAAATAAGATTGATTCTGGTTTCTGAAGCTGCAGTAGAGTCCTGAGATTCTCGAGGCTGCAGCTGCCAGTGAGTATATGCACGAGTATAAATTATGTTTAACCAGGGTTTCAATGAAAAAAATATGAACTTCTCTTTTAATGAAATAGATAAACAAATAAAATGGGTGGCAACGGTTGAAAGTGACATCAGCGCCGTGGTCTCACCCTGTTGACCCAGAAGAGCAGAGCGTTCTCCCACGGAGCCCCAGGACCCATCTGCTCCGCCTCCACCGCCATCTTCACCCTGCCCACCGTCTCTTTAGCAGCCAGCGTCATCAGAGCGTCGATCAGGGAGAGGTGGGCTTTCTGCACCAATCACAAGAGGGACAACTCAACCAACTGACCTGTCTCTCAACACACAATGATATTTAATAATGTATATAATTAGCAGAGGTGAACATTCATTTACTAAAGTAGTGACTTTTTCTATTTTTGAAGACTTTCTAATTTTACTCCACTATATTTTTTTCACACTGGTGTTTTCTACATTGTAGATAAACATTTCACATTCCACCAAGGTAAGACTGCGAAATATCACTTTATTTTCTTGCTTCTTTCCATCCGTCTTCTAGTTCTACTATTCTTCTACTTTTTCTCCCTTCTCTCTGATGGACTCCACATCTGTTGACATTTAAAAAAAAATTAACTTTTTGCTAAAGGTGCCTCATCATTTGATGTCTTAGTTTTAAGTCCTAATCATTGCATCTTGCAAAATTCTATCAATTGTCGTCAATTTTATTGTTTCCTTTTCAGTTTTTTGTGTTTGTATTGTTTTGTCCTTGCTCTGTGAAGCACTTTGGGCTGCATGTTTGTATAAAAGGTGGTATTGAAATAAAGTTGACTTGAGTTCTTTTCATCCTTCTGTCCTTTCTTCTTCCTTTGTTCTCTTCCTACTTTTCTTCCTTCTGTTCTTCCTGTCCTCTTACTCCAAGTCTTTCATTCCATCCACTATCAGACTACTATACAACAACGGTAGTCCCATTAAATGACTGTAACATTCTTTTAAACTCAAATAGTTTTATGAATTATAACAATGTTTTATTTTATTAACTGCTGCTCATTGTTTCCTTGCATGTTGATCTGTTGCCTCTGACATAAAACTACCTGGCCTCTTTTGGAGTTGTGTGTATTTGTAAGCTGCAAATGAACTCCCGTTCTTAGGATCAATAAAGTTGATGAAGTCTGTTAGTTAGAATCTGAATCCTACTTGCTGCTTCTCCTTTACTTGAACTGACAGAAAAGTTAGTTAAAGTTAGTTAAAGGAGTTAATTTTACTGCTAATTGTTGTTCACATACACACTATATAATATTTTTCTTCTGTGGCATTTCTTACTTAAATACCTGAATGAAGGGACCATAAAACTAAGGACCGCACACTCCCTGACACTCTCATAAACAGTTACACAGAAACACATCACCCCCCACACCCACCATCTTGATGGGGACAAAGCTGAGGTCGTCCTCTGTGACGTCTACATCCTGGACCTTTGGAGCAAAACCTTTCTTTATGAGGAACTGCAGCAGGGCGGAGTTGTCAGCCGGGGGCCCCTGCGACGCTGGCAGAGAGGCCCCGTGCGCCTGGGCCAGCAGGGCCTGGGCTCTGCAGTAGATCTCCGGGGAGAGAAGCAGCTTGGAGATGGACGGCTTGAGGTGATCTTGTTCATACTGGTCCTTGTAAAGCGGCTCCCGCAACTCCACAGGAACATTTTCTGAAACAGCAAAGAGGACAGTCTAATTGAGCTTTTTAGCTATGCGAGCTGCATGGCTCCAAGGATGGTAACAACATGGAAATTGAACAGATATTCCTGGTCCAGAGAGGATGAATCCTACTGCCTTTGCTCTCTCTAGCACCACCAGAGGGTTGACGCTTATATTTTGAATTGCCATGGAATATAAGACAGATGGTGAAGAGGATGAATCTGACTTTTCCTCTAGCGACAGTCAGTCTTGTTAAAATATACAAGGAAAGAAACAACAGCGCTTATGAACTCAAAAGAGCTAAGAATTAATATTTCAGTGGATGACGTAGGTCAGAGTGGAGATAATTACTGAGTGGTGGTACCTGATCATCTACTAAATGTCCTTCTCTGAGCTGCATTTGAGGAAAAACAGAACCATGAAGTTTATGGTGCAGATATAAGGTATTTCTTGCCTCGCTGTAGACATAAGAGATGGGGAAAATGAGTCAGCTTCCCTACATTGTTCTCTGGGAAAGAGAGGGACGCCTACTGTAACTCGAATGCAGAGAATTGCTTTGTCAACACATTGTCCCATGTGGAAAATGTTACAAAAGTCGCATAGGCCTCTGCCAAGCGAATACAGCTCCATGTTATATTGCAAGAAAAATATTATATTGCCAGATATACTGGAAGAGAAAACAAAGTAACACTGCATGAAAGTGCCTTTTTCCCCACTATGGAAATTAGGTGAGAGTAAGTGACAGCGTCTGACTGCAGGGAGCCTGCAGATAATGTCATCATCTGCATGAACAGATCAACTTGGTTCCCCAGACAAGTGTGGGTGTATGTGCATGTCAAGAAATCTGGGATGTGCACGAAGCTCAGACCACTAAGAGTGGGTTTGTGGACATTTCCCTGACTGACCCATATTCCATCTCTGCAGCCTCTGGAAGGCTGTGCAAAGAGTCGGGACAATCCTTAAGATTGGAGTGGACTCCTTTAAGGGAATATCAGAGTCTACATCTCTCCCATGTATTACTACAGTCAATCCTGGTTCCCTTTAAGCCTTTCCCAAATCTTTTCTACTCCTTCATCTCTCCTTACACATCTGTAACTCATTCTTTCCATCCTCTCTCCCCTCTTCCTTTGCACTCACAGAAATGACTACTTAACCACACTGGATTTGAATATATCTGTGTCACTTCATAAACAACAATTTCAGCACACACTGCACTGCAGTGTGACACACACAGTTTGGGGTTAAACCCTCGCCTTTCACACTCTGCAACACTGGAGGAAATAGGACTGCCGTCGCCATGGGAATTGTGGAAATGGAAAGCGGCCATTATGTCCTGATCACAGCAGAGGCAATGAGACTGGACTGCAGAGTAGGACCCCGTTAACCCAGTTAACATAACACTAATTCAATCAGGGGAAAAACTGAAACAGGCACCTGGAGTGAAAGCAGCAGAGTATGGATTTTTACATTGTATGGATTTTAGATGATCAGGTCCTTGAACTGACTAAAAATATAAGTTTTATTAACAAGATAATATGACTTGTGATTCAAATCTCCCTTCCACAGCATCATACATACACACATGTGAGTTTTGGGCTGCAACTAATGAGTTTTATCATCGAATAATAAGCCAGTTATTTTCTGTATTAACTGATTGTTTTATCTATAAAATGTCAGTTGAAGTTTTCCGATTTGTTTTCATCAAACCAGCAGTCCAAAACTCACAAAAACAAACTCACAGATTGTTTAGTATTTATGCTTGAAAAATGACAGAAACTTCTAATCAATTATCAAAATAGTTGCTGATTCATTTTCTGTCGATCAACCAATCAGTTAGTAAACAATTAAAAATGATTTCTTTGCTGGTCTGCCTAACGTAAGTCACTTTCTTTTAGCTCTGTTTTTGGGCTCCAACTAATGAGGGAAGCAATGTGGGTCTTTAGCTACTAAATGCTCCACTGTGTTCAACCGCTAGTTGCTAATTTTGTCTTTAGCCTGTTGTTTGGTGCTGAGCAGGTAGCGAGTGTTTTCGTGGGACCGCTAGCTGCTGTGGCAGAAAACAATGTTGTATATGAGAGTGAAGAAAGTTTTGTGCTGGAAAACATAAACATGAGCTACAAGCTGTTACAAAGCACAGTAGAGCTGTGAGTTTCTCACCATGAGCGACCATTTTCAAATAAAAGAAGTCACATTATCTTTGGTTAATATTAGAATATTGATTATAGCCGCTTTAAAGAGTCGGTTCACCCAAATAACAATTGGTTTCCAGTCATGCAGATAGTAAATGCCTCTTTTCGACACCATGACAATACACAGTCTTCATTCATTCTCTGCATGTTTATAAGTAACTTTATTTATCAAATATTTATCAAAAATAACAAGAAACCTTTTTAGAGAAGTCATCCTCTGGTCAGGTAGAATAAATCTCAGCTGAATCTGCATGTGTGGCTTTATTAGTGCTACTTTCCTCAAGGCTTCCATTAAAATTCAAAGAGCCACCCGGTGGGCCTTTTCCAGTTGACAGACAACAATGAAGCCTTCCTGCTGAGAGGATCTCGGCTCATCCCCCCTCCCGTCACACTGACTAGTAGACCAGATACAAATGTAACATGAAACTCTGTCTAAAGCTATTACTTCAGAAACCAAAAAACCTGGATTATCACGATAAGAGTAAGTATGCAGCTTTACTAGTGAGCAGAGCCTGAGCCCACAGACAGGGCTGATCTGTGACTGGAGCGTGAACCCAAACCAGTGTGAAATAACAGAAACAGCGCTGAAACAGTCGGTTGATTTGACAGACAATTCATCGACAACAGGTCTGATAATAGATTATTTTGGTCAATTATCAAATAAACATTTTCAAATATTCTCTGTTTCCAGCATTGAAATGTGAGGGTTTACTGCTTTTCTCTGTTTTATATAGGTGTAAATTCAATATAGCTTTTGTTTTTTTTGTTAAGATTTAACTCTGGGAAGTTATAACAGGCATTGTATTTTTATTATATTTATGTGTATTTGTTTTACATGTTATAGATGAAAGAGTCATGAGAGCTTGTTGAAGTCAATCATTAGTTGCACCTCTAAAAGCCAGCAATGGTGTCATCCAATACAACACCACCACAAAGTCAACAAATCTTAAACACTGTAAGCCTTATAAAGGTGTTCTTTATCACAGTGGACTGTAGCACACTGTGCAGGTGTTTATGGTCTGTGTGCTGCTACACATTAGTGCACCTGCACCTGTACAAATATGCTTTAACGTTTGTAGCATATTTCTCAAAAGATATCTGAAAGCTTAAATGAGATATATTTGCAGCAGTTGTGACCAAAACCCCTCCATTGTCTTATCAGACCTATCCTACTGTGTCACCTTCACTGTGCTGTCGGCCACGCGCTATAGCACAGCGTGCGTGCGTAACACTGACACAAATATTATGCGGCGCTGACCCATTTACAGCACATCTGCTAGCTGTACATCCTTTTCCAGTCGTTTTGTGAAATGAGGCTGGGAAGTGTTTTTCTCTGCAGGTTATATTACGGCTGCGTGGTGAACCCCTCCACAGGCCCGATGCCCGGCTCTGACAAAAGGCTTTGTTGCACCACAGCGATGACAGCCTCCAGTCCCTTCATGCATCACGCACCACTGAGGAGATCCCTCCTGACGAGCCTCATACTCGTGTCAATAACTGGCCTCCTCCGCGTAATAACAGAGGTAAAGCTGCACAGCCTGGGAGGGACGAGCGGGTTGACTAGTAGCACAAGTGCATTAGGATGGTGAGGGTGGATGCTGGGCAGCGGGATGCTGGAGGTTCCCGTGAGTGCGGAATAAAACGAGCAGTCTAACCCAGAGCTGCATTTATAAATATTATATATATATATTGAGAGAGAGAGAGGCAGACATAATAATTGAGCGCCCCACCCAAAGGGCGCCTCAGCGATGGACAGCGACAGTCTACCTGCAGAGCCGTACGATTTCGACAGCAGCCACCGGACGCTGGCGCAGATCTTGGCCCGATGGAAGTCGTACTGGTTCAGCGGTTTGATCTCCGGCACCGAGAAGGTCTTCTTCATCGCGGTGGGAGAGTCCACCATGGCCGCGCTGCTCCGCACGGAGGACACGGAGGCAGCAGCAGCAGCACCGCACCGGGAGAATGTGAGGAGGAGGGATGGAGGAGGAAGAGGAGAGCCGGAGGAGGAGGAGGAGGAGAGGGAGGAGGACCCTGTGCTGCAGACTGAAGCATAAGAAGACGATGCAAAGTTTAAAAGACAGGGTGAAAATAGAAATATGTGGCCTTATATCAGCCTATAGCATAATCAAAAATGTATCCTATGGAGGAGAATAAAATACCTCACATCAGGCTGTCGAGCCGGCTCCACGCCCCCGTACACGTCACATCTCGGCCAATGGGGATGTCACAGAAAAAAATTCCTTCGACACACGTGAAGGAAACAGCAGCGGAAACAAGCAGAAAACAAATGTGGAGAAAAACAGCCTCTATGTTTCTGGCTGTGAGCGCAGATTAGAGTTTCCTGTAGGGGCGGGTGGGGGGGGATATACGTGTCAGTAACTAAATAGTGTCCCCCTCTTCCACGTGGAGGAGCCCTTGAGCAAGGTACCGACTTCACTGACCAGGTTGTAGCATATTGTGTTGTGCAGGAAAAGAAAAAAAAAACCTTTGATGTATAAGCAAATCTTTTGTGCATACGCATTTTTCTGTCATGTCAAATTTAAATCTCAATTATCACATTTTTGAAGTGACACATACAGACAGTATAACATCTATTTTGTCTGCATGTTCCACAAAAAACCTATGAAATCGGTGAACTATAACAGTCGAAGCTTCTACACATGCTGCTGAGTCAAAGTGCAGCAAACAAACACAGATCTATTCTATCTAATCTGGTGTCCACATGCAAAACTTAGTTATTTGCAACTTTAACAAAAGGGGAAAAAAATAATCTTTGACCTAAATAAAACCATTTGATTCTGATTTTGCGATGTACACAAATCAGGAAACTGTAGGAGGTACCTCTGGTGCGCACCCCCGAAAAAAGGTACCACAAGAACAAGCTGCAGAAGAGAAGAGATGCCATGTAGCCTTACTGCGAGCCAGTGAGTGAAAGTGAGTTACCTTCCGGATCTGTGAAGGCCAAAACATTCAGCATTTAAAGGACTGTTAAACTGAGATACTGCCGCTCAACATTGCACCCAGCTGCTGTGAGAGAAGTAAACTTAAAACTGCCAAAGTGCAAAATAAAACCAAACAAAAAAGAGATGAAAGTAGCGCTCTTGCATAAAGATATGCAAGAAAAGTGGAATCCAAGAATAGAAATTGTGTGTATGTGTATGTATGTGTGTTAAGGTAACTTTGTTAACTATGAGAGAGTTCTGTAAAATATCCAGGGAGTTTTCAGCCTGGCCCTTTAAATGATTTTTTATCATAACTTTAATTTGGTTTGGCACAATGTACAAACAATTCTTGTGAAAACATTAAATAGCTTTGAGACTTTGCTAATGGGCTGAGTGCCCAGCTATGAGACCACACAGACACTTGATCTCGTCTCAGCAGGACCAACACAGGTGTGATTAATAGAAAAGAGTGACGGGATCCTGGTGTGGTGGTCGTTTTTCTTCTATGACAAGCTGTGTGGGAACAGGCCCACTGAATGTGTTACATTAAAGAGTGTTAAACACACATGAAGGAAATAAATGGCTATATACAGACATATACTGTACATGACATAACACACACAATCATGGTGTCCATGGACATTTGAACACAACATTCTTGGTGCGTCTAAAGTGTCAGCCACGAAAAATGACACACAACCAGTTCTTTTCCGGGTTGGAAAAAATCCTCCCTAGTTGATCTTTAGTAGACAGAGGTGCCATCTGATCAGTTACCTTACACAATGATCAAGGTAAGAACAGGTTCCTTATTTTTAGACTCAGTTTTAAGCTTCGGACGGAGCGCGCACACAAACAACACGAGCAACACAACCTTCTGTTCTGACTGACTGCAGAGAAGAAATTTGGTTCCTATGGAAATGTTTGTTTGTGTGTGTATATGTAAACGTTACCTCTTAACTCAGACTATCATTTCCTGAGGTTTAATACTGGATTAGATAAGAACTTTGGAACTCACACACGTAAAGTATTTCTCTTTTTTTCCAGTTGTTTAGTTTTAAATCTTTTTTTCTTGATAATAATCTGTTGTGTAATACATTGCATTGTGTCTTGTTTGTTAAGACAATATAACAAACAAAAGTTTGTTTTATCCTCACTGTTAGCTACCATAATATTAACGTCACATTTTGCACAATTACTTTGCAGTTTTGTGGTAAAATATTTTCAAGCTGAACTTGAAATGACTACAAATGTCAAAAAGAAAAATTCAAACTAGATAAATTATGAAATAGATTCACGTCCTCCTGGTATTTCCTTGTTTTCATACTGTTGTCTGCATGCTGATGACAATCTTCCTCCTGCAGGTTATGGGTGGCTCCTCTTCTAAAAGAACCTTCATCTGGCAAAAGAAGAAGAAGAAGTCGCCTCTGAACAAAGCCTGGAGTCAGCTGAGAGGGGCGCTACCCAACAAGAAAGACAAGAAGAAGAGCGTTCTGAACCTGAATAAACTGAACCTGGATAACCTGAAGAGGGAGAAGCATTCCCGGAAGAGATTCTCACTGTCAACAGACAAGAGAGAACCGATATCGCTGAAAAGGTTCTCCCTTGGTAACACAAGGAAGGAGTCGATTCAGACTCCTTCGCCGGGGAGGAAGGAGGAGGACAGAGGAGGGCTGGGAAAAGTGGGAGAGCAGATAAAGAGGACATTTTCTCAAGAACCTAAGAAAGGGCTTGTTACTTAAAGAGTCACGGGCTCTTTAAGCAAAGCAAAATGGACAATTTAGAGAGCGAGCACCCTGGGTTTGACAGGAAGACAAAAGAAAGGATGTCAGTAAACAGGCCACAGGAGAGTCAGAGAGATAACATGTCTTCAAAGATTTTAATGGCGTCACTGTCAGTTACTGAGGGCAGATTATTATGGCTGAAAAGGTTACAGTCACAAAGGCTCTTTCCTATTAACATGTTGTTGTCAGTTTTGCTCTTTAACATAAAATCAGCGGCAGCATATTTACACTAAAACTTCATAATCGGTTCTCACTTGTCCAGCTCCTTCAGTCATCAACATGTCTGCATATTATCTTAATGAAAAATTACATGCGGGATTTCCCTTTTTGGCATGTCTCTGAAGGCCAATCTGCTCAAGTACACCAAAAACTGTACATAATATCTACAATTATAATGTGACCATAAATAAAAACTTTTTATCACAAGCAATTTACAAAAGGATTATTATGTGTTAATGCAGCAGCGAGGCAGTTTACATGGCACAAACAACACAGTGGTGGCAGCAGCATACAGTGAAAAAAATAGAAAAACAAAACTAATAAAAAAATCAAACCTTGAGGAAGAAACACTGTTTAGAACTGTTTATGATTACCTTTAACCACAGCTGCATTAAGGCACAAACAGGATCTCATCCATTCAATCCCAAGTCAGTTTGTTCACTTTGGTATTCAGGAAAAATTTAGAATTTAGATCAAATGTGCGTCGTAACAAGCACACAAGATGTCTTTTCTTCTTTGTGATGGGTAAAGAAATCATCTAATGTGCACTTAAAATACACTTGAAATACCTGGTTAAAATTATAAATATCCTACATTTAAAATGTTTTAATAATCTACCCAAGACAACAATTCTGATTGGTTAACGAACACATGGGGAGAGATTTTGGGTACATTACATTACATTACACTTAGGCATTTAGCAGACGCTTTTATCCAAAGCAACTTCCAAATAAGAGTAGAAGGTACCACCTTCTATAGGAATGCTTGAAAACAGGGTTATACATTCTAATCAAGGCTTTACTGATGTTATTCAAATCAGTTTGATTATGCTGTTTGATCAGTAACAAGCCATTAATAAAAATAACTAATGAGTTGCCAGATTGGCTGAAGTTTATCCTTTTTCAGCATAATTCATTTTTGGCTCTTTAATTAATCTTGCTGGCTAATTAAATAGTTCAATTCAATTCAGCTTTATGACTTCCCACCATGAGCAGCACTAGGCAACAGTGGCAAAGAGAAACTCTTTGTGAGCCAATAAAGGTTCATGAGTTTATAACTTAATAGTAAACCATAATTTTTGCATAGCAAGTTGCACAAAGTGGTGGCAACTATAAACAGGTTTTGTATAGTTTTTTTTAATATTCAAACACTTACTATATAGTCAGACATGTTCAAAAACACTTTTCTAAATACTTCATTGTTCAATCAATGCCAGTGCAAAGCAAAGAAATATGACAAAGGGATCATTACATTTTAATTATTAAAAACTTTCTTGAAAATCAAACATTTTTACAAGGAGCATATTAAACTTCAAGCCAATTTCTAATCTTGAAAATTTAACAGTTAAAATGTATAATTTCCCAAAATGTTACTTTGTACTAGCCCACACAACTCCGAAACAAAGGCCAAGACCACGGCTGAACAAGGCCTAAAACAGACGAATTAAGTAAAAAAGCAGGTTAAATATTAATTACGACCTGTTGCTAATAGCCTGTGACTTTGGTTGTTTATTAACCATCATTGAATCCATTTGTTACAACTTATATCACTTTATTAAGTCAATTAGACAGTGTTACTGGTGTCCCCGATGAGCTTCAGTGGCCTTTGACTGCAACTCATCCCTTATTCTGTATACACACTCAAGTTGCCAGTTTATTAGGTACACCGAGCTAAAATGAATGCAGTCTGATTCAACAGCCCTGCAGGAAATCCTCCCGTCATAAAGGTTAGAATGTTCAGCTTTTGTTTAGAGAGATGTCGATTCAACTGTATGAGCATGTTGGAGGCCGTAGTTGTTTGTTGTGGTTGTTGTTCTGCTGCGTTATACAGACAGGTGTTTCTATTTTTTTGGCCATACCATAACAGAATCACCTGTCTGCTCCAACAAAAACTGAACAGTAAACTCACACACGTATACATTGATTAATCAATCATGAGGATATCCCTAAAGCCATATGTGGCAGAACACATTACTTGTATATCTTGATGGCACTCAACAGAGCACATATTTCTGCTTTGCGGCTGTCCACACATTTTGTCTTTTCTTCCACGCACTGCATGTTGTTCGGTTGCCATTAGTCTCTTAGCCTCGTCTACCACCATCTGTTTGCGGTTCACTTATGTCTCAACAGGAAAGGAGCTCCCATGTTGTTTAAATGGCCCAGTAATGGCGGGTTTGCCTCCTTATGTCTGCTGAACGGCGATGATGGAGGGCAAATGAGCCACTTCCGTTAGAAGACAGGTCCACTGGTGTGTTGCCCAACTGATATTAGAAGTTAATCAATTCTTCTTTGCCCCACGACCAACTTTGCTTCAACAGACACGAACAGGATAATTATCTGCTGGCAGCAGAGGTAAAAACCCAGTTTTTGAAAAAAGAATCAACAGTCTGCTTGGCTGAGGAAAACCTTGTTTACGTGAGCGTACAGACATCGATAGATTTCAGAGTCAAGTGTGCGTTTGCGTGCTTTGAGTGTGTAGAAAGTTTGTCATGGTTTGAGTCAATTCCACTTTTCTGAAGAGACAGGCTGGTCTTCTGAGCCTCCGCGGATGAGAAGCGTCCCGTTGCGCATCTCCAATGGCTCGGTAGTACGAGACTTATAGTTCTACAGACAAGAGGTGGAGAGAGTTGAATGAGAAAAAAAATAAATCAGGAGAGGACATTAGGTGCAGACAAAGTAAGTAACAGGAAGTGAAAGAAAGAGAACAGGGTTAATCATGTCCAAACTAGCAAAACAAGCTGAGAGAAGAGGGTATGAATAAACATGTTTAACTCTAACAAGTGTTTCCACACAGTTTGACATGATTCCAAATGGAAAATACACTGGTGCAGGCAGACAGAACTCACCAAACAAATCACAGATGTAGACAGATATATGCATTTATTCATTTTAGGTGAGACAAGGTTCGTACAAAAACTAGACCTGAAATAATATAAAACTGAACTGCCGAAACCAACAGTCAGCCTACCGTAACATGAAAACGAGTATCAACAGGAGTGATTTACTTGAACTCTAAAGACAAAGAATATTATAGTATGTGAATATATTGTTATCCCTCCAATAGCTTCTTGTAATGGATTCCCTTTAAGAGTACTTAATGATTTGCTGTTTTCCCACAAATGTCCAACTTCATTTCAATTGTGTGAATCACTGCATATTTTACCATTAACACAGAGAGGGAGAGATCTGTTCTAACCATCCCACTCTCGCGGGCCTCCTTTTTTTAACACACACACACACACACACACACACACACACACACACACACACACACACACACACACACACGCACGCACGCACGCACGCACGCACGCACGAGAGGGAAAGACGGTGCATGCCTCCAACATACACACATGCCAGAGTAACAAGTCAGAGGAAATGTGGCAAGCAACACGACCTGCTCCAACCACACATCTGGACTGGTTTAATAGTATGATGGGCCTCAGTTTTTTCAGGATTTCAGGGGTTTGATTGAGGTCGCTCCTTTTGGTGTTTTGCCTCACGGAAAGTTTAACATCTTGCCTGGATGAATGTAACAAATGTATGGAATTATATCTGTGCCTCAATTGTCAGTGCATGATGGACACATATTGAGCACAAACGATTATTTTCCACGCACACAAGTTAGATTTTTGTAGAGAAATGATTAGCGAGCAAAGACCAATAATGACCGATACTCGTATTGGAGAGAAAACAGCCGATCCGAAAAGACCTACTCTACCTCTTGGACAGTGGCTGACATTGTGGCACACTAACATGGTCAGGTCAAGAGAGTATGCAGGCAAACTCGACATAACTGTGGGCAAGGAAACGGAGCAAATAAACAAAAATGTGTGAGAAACGTTATTTGGCAGCAAACATGCAAAAAAAAAAAAAAATGTATTGAGCATAAAGGCGATTTCAGTTTGCTTTAAATAAAATGATTCTTTAGCAATACTTTCACGATATAATATAACTTTTGTAGTTGCAAATGTGCTCAAAATTTCCCCATCTTGTTCCCAAAACAGACAAATATGATTCCATACATATGACGGCAGATGTGTTGGGTTGCCTGTAACTATAGGCAAAGTCCAGCAAACACAAAAATAAGTTTGCACTCCCAAATCAAATCAGAATATCATTTTTGACTTCCATTCTTTCAGTTTCTGTGTTCAGCTCAGGGGACTAAAATTGTGTCACAGCCATCCAGCTCCATCGGGAACAATGAAGTCTAATGAAACTTTAAGCAAGGACTATTTCAGCAGACATTGATACTTGATTAGTGCTGAAACAATCAGAGGCTATTTGAAGACGTCATTTTGGAGTGTTGAAATAGTGACGAGCAGATTTTCACAGTTAAAAAAAAACATTTAATAGATGATTAAATAATTGCCAGATTAATTGATAATAAAAACCACAGTTAGTTGCAGCGCTGCACTTGATGCCCCTGCTGGCAATCGGGTACTGTAGACAGTCCAAAAATGTGTCGCCTACAATAGACTGAACAAGTTAAACAATAAAAGAACATATCTGCATCCCTGTCATTTCTGTCTTTAAGCCTGTAACAAGTTTAAGTGCTTGTTGGCGTTGCTGCTCAGTCGTGCAACTTTCTTCCTCGACCCCTTCTCTTTATTTCTGCTTTAAACTACACGAACAAGAAAAACTCAAGACATACACGAATCACCAGGGCGCCATACATTTCATTCAAAATGGACAGTTGTGCTGAAGGATGACGAGTCTGCAGCTACTTTATGTTGGCAACTCTTCACTGAACATTGAAACTGAAAGAGCAGTCTGGTTGGTTTGAGTGTGCAGGCTCAGCAAATGTTGCCTTTTCTCATGAGTAAAATTATAGTATAAAAGTCATCTTTCCTGTTCACCAAGTGTGTTAATTGTGGTTTAAATTGTGAAACAAGAACTGAAAGAAGGAAACACATAGCTCATAGTCTAGAGATAGTATCAGATAACAGATCCAAGGCATGCGAGACAAACATATAGAGCAGAAATGTATAACAAGCTCTGCTTTCGTTGTAGCCACAGAGCCATTGCATTTCCTAGTTTATCACAGGTGAGTGTTCACAAATATCTATTGTGCACTGAGCTGTGAACACAACACTGACATCACCTTTAGGGTTGATATAGCAAACTCGTTAGCAAACAGTTTTTTACACATCAGTACTTACAGAGCGACATTAGCATTTATTTGGAGTCGTGTTTCTAGTCACTGTCTTTCAGCTCTGTGTTTGGTCTGGACCGAGGACTTTCTGAGCCTTTAGCTGCTAAATGCTCCACTTTGTTCACCAGCTAGTCGTGGACTGTGTCGGTCTTCTGTTTGGTGCTGAGCAGGTAGAGTACAGTGGGTCTTTAGACTTTTTTCACTGCCTGCTGCAGCCGAACAACGACACTATGGGAGCAGTGAGAGTGACACAAAAGCGTAAAGTTGCAGGCCATAAAGCTAAACAATGAGCTGAAACTTGCTGTGAGATAAGCTGCAGCTCCCTTTTACATGTCACATTGTAATTTCATAAAATATCAATTATGGTCGCTTTAACAGAGTGGCTCTGTTGACTTGTTTTTAAAATCTGTTTGCACCTGATGTTGAAAAAAAAATAAAAAATCAGATGTCACTTTTATTATTCTAATTAGTTATCAGTTTGTCACTGCATAGCTGTGAAAGTGTTTGAGCAGTTGTCGTGGTGTTACTGTGTGTGATAGGTCTCAGCGGGGTTTACAGTGGTCTACTTTTAACAATCCTTAGTGCGAGTGGTTGTTTTGTTTGCGACTGCTGTCGTCGGCTCCGTTGCTCTCAGACAGTACCTCCTGCTCCAGGCTGTTAAAGTGAACTCCAGATTTGCTCTTATTGTTGCCACGCCGCCAGCAGCACAGGATCTCCTTGAAGGTCCTCCTCATGTCTTTGTCCCTGAAGGAGTAGATGATGGGATTGACGAAGGAGTTGCACTCGGCTAGCACCAGGAAGTACTTCTCATACAGCAGCACCCTACACACGTGACAGCCCAGACCGTCCAGCAGCAGCACCACCAGGCCTGGCGTCCAGCAGATCACAAAACAGCCTGTCGGGGGAGGACGGAGAGGGTGGTGGGGTGAGAGAGAGGGAGAGGGATCAAGGGCACACAAGGTCATTAGAAAACTTGTAATAACACAGGAAATAAAAATATAAAAAGGCATTGAAAGGGGCAGATAAAATAGGAGGAAAGAACAGACTGCAGGCAGAGCTGTAAAGAATGTGAAGAAGTAGGGGGTTAGCTAAGGGAGAAAGGGAATGTACTGTAAATTCCTCTCTAGACAATGCACACAGACACACACACAGATACATAACATGTCAACATGTGGACTGGGTTTAGTCTGTATGATCAGATTTCATTATCATAATACTCAATTACGCAGCTCAGGAATTCATTATGTGCACACATTTGCAACATTCAGCACTAATACATGCAAATGTATAAGCCCAGATGGAAATGTGAAAGCGGTGTGGTCACACACACTCACATGCACAAAGCATTCCTCATTCCTGGCCATAACCATAACTTTCACACTACTACATGCTTAACCTCACATGTAAATTTAAAAATCAAGTCTAAACCCTCAAATAGCAGTTTGAAGACATGAGAAACTGCCAAAACGTGACCCACTTTACAAAAATGTCCTTGCTCTCAAGGAGACACACACAACTATGCAGCTCCCTCTCAGGGCACGCTCAGGGTTTTCCTCGCACTGCTAACATGCCCGAGGTGCTGAATCCTGGCTGCTGAGCGACGTGAGAAAAACGTGTTACTTGTTTTTTGTTTTTTTAGCATTAAGGAATTTAATCGAAAATTCAAAATGTGAGGGCAGGAGTAGGGGAGGCTGGGAAAGAGGGCAGAGGAGCGAGGAGGCAAGGTCAGTTCAGCAGAAAACAAGAGGAATCAGTGGGAGAGGGAGGGAAGGAGTGAATGTGGGGGGAGTAGAGCGGTGTTTAGCAAGTACAGACAAGAGCCTGCATGCCAGCCTGTGTGCAGCTTTAAGAAGGTGTCTGTTATTTTATTCTGACAACAAGATTGAAACTAGCATTTCCCTGAAAACTGCATGTACCTCTTGTACAGTGATCAGAATGAGTAATGTGTACGTGTGGTATCTGTGCAACTTTCAATCAGCTTTGTACTTAAGTGACGAGGTCCGACTTATTTCACAGGAGAGCTTTGTGTGTTGTCTGTGCTTTTCTTGCATGTTTGAAATGGGTGGATCTCTGTCTCAGTGGTGCACAGCAGTACCTGATCAATCCTTTATCTGCACTAAAAATAATTGTCCTGACTTTTAAGTTGGACTAATTTAATCAAATATTTATGATTATAGAGAAACACTAATAATTTTCAACCAAATTTTACCAAAAAAAAGGAGCAGATCTATGTAAAATAGCCTTAAAGAATGTGAAATGCCTATCAAAATAAGTGATACCACACAGTATATCCATCCACTGATGATGACCGTGACAAGATAAAAGCTCTAGAAAAAGCTGGCCTTGAGTTTGTTTGCACGTTTGTTTGGGTATGCATTGTGACATTCCCCGTTTTCTCTTAAAAGCTTTCTCTATTTTGTTCTGTGTCGTGTTTACTGATGCTGAAGTGTGCACACAGGAAATGCTTTCTATTTTCCTGTAAACATACCGACAACTTTGGGAAAAACGTATTTGACGTGTACTTTGACTTTTCAGTTTGGGCCGTGTCTCATCCACTAACATGGAGGAGGCGGCTTAGGACTTTTACTGCAGCCAGCCACCAGGGGGTGATCCAAATGTTTTGGCTTCACTTTTGGGGCACTGTAATGTCATCCATCCTTATGAACAGTCTATGGTTTCAGGACATTTTTGGTTTATTGCCCAGCCCTTGATGTGTATAACTACTGTGTGTGCTTCCTCACCCAGGATCATGGAGACGGTCTTCATCAGGTTGAACACCGTCTCTCTGTGTCTCATCTGGGAGGTGTGCTGTGACATCTGCTGGCTTTTGTGCCTCACGTAGACAAAGATCCGTGTGTAGACAGCCACCATGATGGAGAAGGTCAGCAGGTTGAGGACGGCCCAGAACACCAGGTAACTGCGGCTGTACATCGGCGCCATGGTGGAGCAGTTCTCCAGATCGCACAGGCAGTGCCAGCCCATGGTGGGAACCAGGCCCATGACTATAGACACGAGCCAGATGAACAGTATGATGATGAAAACCCGCCGGGTGCTCATCTTACTGTGCAGCTGCATTTGGAAGATGGTTTGGTGACGTTCCACGGCCACAGCCAGAAGGTTGAGGACTGAAGCTGTCAGGCTGGTGTCGATCAGGCCCTGCCGCACAAACCACTGGTACTTAGACAGCTTAATGGTCCAGGGACCAGTATGAAACATCATGTGGAGGTAGGAGACACCTGGGAAGAGCAAAATGAGGGTTTAATACCAGAGAAGACTATTTTCTACAAGTCACCTTTACACTATTGTTGTTTTCAAGGAAATTGTTTTCCTACCTAGCAAGACTGGGACAAAACCCTGAATGCCTGTTTCATGCAATATGAGGGTGTGATAAATAAAGAGCCAATTCAAGCACAGCTCCTGGATATCTATGGGGATGAGTACAAGCTCATCTTATAAAAGCAGCTTTATAGATTTTACTAAAAGTCCATAGATGAGACAATGTCTAAACTTACCTTTGTTTTTATGTCTTGCATTTACAAGGTTGCCAATGTCACATATTACAAAAAGAAACAGCATGATTTTTAATGTCCCATGAGCATGCATCCACAGTTCCAAGTGACAATACTGATATTAGGATATCAAATATGCTTATGACACGCACATTGGCAGTGTGACGCTTGACACGCGTCATTACAGATTTACCAGCATCGGTACGTCCAGATACGCCACCGTGCTGTTGCCTAATATCCACACTCATCAGCTCCCCAGAAAATCAGTTTAGCACATTTGTTCACCAGCTGTGACACTACATGACGCAGCCTTTAGACAAATATCTGAGATAAAATAGGATTTAACTCACAAGAAAGACACAAAAACATAATTTTTGTATTACTATGGATAAATGTCTTTTTAACATTATTAAAACATCCTGATGTGAACATCGTTTATATATAAACAGCAATACTTGTTATTAATGTAATGTGTAATAGAGTTCAAACTGCTTTTTAAGAGTCAAATTCAAGCACTTTCAAGGCAGCTGAACCAAAAATGGCCAGACTCATGAAGCATTTATCTTCACATCTAACTTCACAACAAACAAATTTGACAACGGGATAATTTCATTTCAAATATCAAAAATATTTGGTTTACATTAGTGACTGTGTAGATGATCAAACAAGATTATGTTGAAAATCAAGCATATGTATATTTGAATTCAAGCATAGCAGCACAAACCTGGGTAGTGTTAGTAGAATAAGAGTAGCACATAAAGTAAAGCATCTGTACCTGAGAAGAGGTCTGCCACAGCCAGGTTACCCAACAGGTAGTAGATGGGAAAGTGAAAGCGTCGGTTTTTTAAAATGGCGCCTATGACCAAGAGGTTGGAAAAGATGACAATAAAGCAGACTGTCATGCCCAGAGTGACAATCACATAGTCACGTCTGCGCCAGTGGTCGCTGATGTTCTTGCCACTCTTCTCGTAGAAAAAGTCTACGGTACGGTTGAAGTAGCATCCCTCCTTGTCTTCAGTCTGCGTATCCATGGTGAGATATGCGGTGGATGTGGGATCAGAGAAGAGCTGAAGGAGAGGATGGCGGGGAGAGCAGTGTTGCAGACAGGAGGCAGAGGGGAAGGTCTAGGGTGCCATTCAGACTCGCCCTCTGTTTTGGGTTGGAGATCTGCATGCCATCAGCTGCACAGGTGAGAACTGGAGGGATCCCGTTTGAAATGTGAGGCCTTCACTGTACAACTGCCTGGTCATCAATCTGTGGACAAATTAAATATTAGCTTAAGAAAACAAAACCACTATGCATGACTTTATTCTATGTGTAAGTGCTGAACAATAATTTATTGGACTACCAACATTATGAAACCACATAAATGTATGACCAATGCAATATTTAATAAATAAATGGGATAACAACACTCAATATGCAGAAAGATAACCAGCCAATCAGCCCACAATCAAGTTCAGCTCTAGGCCCAGAACAACAAGTTAATGAACCAGGACAAACATACCATGCATGAACCACATGGCTGGGCTATATGGTTGAAATCAATATCACTATCATTAAGGATTGGAGGAGAGGAGAGTACGTTTATCTCGTGATGTGGAAACACTGCAGTAAATGTGACAACATATGACATTTAGGTTAAACCACAGAGGCCTCCGCTGGAAAAAGATGCATCATCTGTTCCCAGATTAAACCGAGAACTTTGCTAACCCCACCACAATATATATTATATACCACAAAGACCTAAATACACAAAAGAACTCATTTTAAACCAATGTGGCCTACATGAATAAATGTAGTAAATGCAGCCTGCCAAAAAGATTTGTGATTCTGACTCTTTTGGGGTTGTTTCTTTAGATATTTTATGCATACAGCAAAAACATATCTTCCTCACGGAGCTGACATGTAAAGAAAAAAAAAGAAAAAAAACAACTTGATAAGCAGCAACAGCAGTCAGACATCATCATCTTACTACTGAGCTCAATGACAAGTCACGACAGGAACACGGGAGGCTTTATGACCAACTACAAGTCAGGAAGAACTCACACATTTGAAGTGTGGCTACAACAACTTGGTTAAATCCCTTATTTACAGAAAATGTGTACAGGCCACATGGTGTGTTTTTAGTCAACAACACACCTTCACACATTCTCCATTTTACTGTGAAAGCCAGCGTAGCACTACAACACGCCCTGTACCGCCGACTCCAACTCTCTTTTTCAACAATAGGAACAGCAGAGCAGCTCTCTACAGCAGAGACACACCTCACAATTACACAATCAAGCTATGTAACTTAATCGCAATCCAAACACACACACACACACAGAGGGAGCCTCAGTGACCCATTCTCCTACCAAGGGTGTGTAGAGGGAGATGCCAAATCAAAAACAGAAAAATGTGGAGAGAGTGAGATCTTTAGAGGCTTGAGAAGGAAAATGATGGCTGAGACACAACTGGAAAAAATAAGTTTGATCAAGGAAACGATGTAAAACATTTGCTGAAAATGAAAACGGAAGTGAGACTGTGAAAGGAATACAATAATAAAGCATTTGTGGTGTGCGTATGCAAATGTGTAACCGACAACTCCACATCCACGTCATGTGCAGACAGGAGTACTGAAATCTCCCTCGTATTTCTCTCCGTCCCTGTCTGAGACACAAGCTGGCAATCAACCACTAGTACTACAGTTGTTTTTTCACACTTCAGATTAGTTATGTGCACAAAGTCGCTCCACTGGACATACCGTCAAACTCTTCTAGCTGCTATACAGTTCACCTTTCCAATTGGCCTTGTATTGCTGGTACCATCACAATCTTGCGTCTTTCACTTTGCACTTTTTCATGCTGCAAACATGCAAGATCATCTCAAGGTGTCAAAACTATAGAGTGAATATAGTCTCATTAGTTGTAAACATGCATTAGATGATTTATAACTAAAACAGGATTTGTTATTGGAAAAACAAGATTTGAAAATATTCACAGATTTTTAACTTCAACTTCTGCGATCAGATCCATTTTGATAAAAAAAAAAAAAAGCTAGCCTTCTTTTTGCCTGGACTGGCTGTTTTCCCAGAAGAAGAACAACTCTACCACTTAGCGTTAGCCTATTTAAACCATATATTTACAATTATAGGTTACTGTCTAGTTTGTTGTTGGTAAATGTATATGGTCAACTGAGAGCATTGCTGACAGAGTATAGATCCGATACCAGTCCTCTCCCTTTCCTGAATATAAAAGCTTTTTACTTCATTACGTGGAACTCATTAGGGTTTTTTTTTCTTTTCCTTAATGGAGAACTCGTGAATAAAAGTTTCCTAAAACCATTTGTGGCTATAGAAGAAGATCAAGAGATGTCACCTGTCGTCTTCAGACTCGACTGATGCATACACAAGTTTGAAAATGGAACATTTGGAGGTTTTGTGTGTAGGAACAGATTTGTTAGTACCACACACATTTTAATATACCATAAGTGGGTGTTCAGCCACCAGTCAAGTGTTGACTTTCAGTGTGCACCTGGAGGTGTGTTTCCACCGTGGATTCACAACCACACAGAAGACAGACAAAGTTAGTGGCTAGTTGGTGAACATAGTGGAATATTTAGCAGTGAAGTAGCCAGGTGTTAGAGACCAAAACAGAGCTAAAACCAGAGTAATTATTGTAGAATACCGTAATAGGGTTTTCAAACACACGACTCCAAAATAATGTTGCTTAAAATTCTGTCTAAAAGAGTTTAGGAAATAATGTCTTGCTGAGAGTTAGGGGACTAGACTGACACCACTCTTGTGTATGTTCGATAAACATTAAGCTACAGCCAGCAGTTAGCTTAGCATAAAGATTGAAAACAGCTAGCTAGGCTCTGCCTACCAGCACCTAGAGCTCACTATCAACCAGGGCGGAGTCCAGGAAGTTACTTGATGCGGCCAAGAAAATGAACGTATTAAACAAATTAGATTTCTTTTACACCATTTATCATAGAAACGGACACAACCAGGCTAGTTGTTTCCTCGTTTCATGTCTTTGTGCTAAGCTAAGCTATCTGCCTGTAGCCTTAAATTTAGCTTACACACATGAATAGTATCAAAATGAGTGTCTAATTATATCTCAGGGTAGCTCATTAAAACTTTGGGTACATCCCTTGAACATTGTGTTTGAGCTGTGTATCCTATTCCAAAAAACTGCTCCCCTGACTCTGGATTCCAAGTTCACTGTGGCGCTACCCTGTGTGGCTGTAAAGGGACTGCATGTGCATGATTGTGTGTTTTCATGCATAATATGTTTGCGTGTGTGAATGGCCAGGGCTGAATCAGTAAACACCAGTTTGAATGCAAACCGGTCATTACCAGAGCAGCCACACCCGAGTCTCCACACACACACACACACACACACACACACACACAGAGAGAGAGAGACACAGAGAGAGAGAGAGAGAGACAGAGACAGAGAGAGCGAGAGCGAGAACAAAACAGTCAAAGTAACAGCTTGATGGAAGGTGTATGTGCTGTTTGTCCGCTCACACACACACACACACACGCAGGCTGTTGTGCAGACACTTCCTCTCTAATCTTTCCCCCCTTCTTTTAACAGGAGCCCTGATTACACCAAAAGCCACAGAGCAAACTACCCATCTATACACGTGTTTTGTTGCACAGATACATCCAAACTACTTAATTAAATGAATGACCTTAGATCAAATCTAGCTCAAAAAAGTACAAGCTAAATATCACCTAACAGATCTCTGAAGGTCTGTATTTCAGTCTCAGAATCTTACTACAGTAGTCTGAGTAAGGGAGGTCCCTGGAGGAAACTGTATCACAACGAGGATCCTATTTGTCAGAATGAGACATCAAGTGGTTGAAGTGTTCCAGATTAAAACAGGATAACAAACAGATTTCCATGAGTAGAAAAGTCAGTGTTTCCCCTCAGTGACTCAGACAACTGTCGCAGATCCTCAGTGTACATTTGTAAAAAGGTATATGGTGATTAAGTTGTCAATGAGTGCCAATAAAATTCCTCAGATTCAGTTGTTGTCTGAATACAAGAAGTCGCACCAGAACTTCTGAGTGTTTTGAATTAAAATCAGAAACTAACAGATCAAAGAAGTCAGCAAGATTATAACTCTAACCAAAGAGCCAATGCCAACATTTGGGTCGGTAGCAAGAAGCATTGAGGATTAATACTCAGCTCTAGTGGTGAGGTTGTGTTGCACTGAAACAATTCAAACAAGTCATCTAATCAATTAGTTCAACAACAACAAAAGAGTTCCCAATCATTCATTTAACTAATTAAGCACAAATGCCAAATATTTGCAGGTTTCAGATTCTGTTTCTATTTTCTGTTTTATGACAGTAAATTAACTTTACTGACAAGAAAATGCCATTGAAGAAAAACAAATTGACTGTGGGAAACTGTACACAATCTACCATGTTTTGACATTGTATAGACTAAATTAATAAATCAAAGCAAACAATCCACAGCTCAATCAATTATAAAAAAGAATCACTAGTTGCAACCGTAAAGCCCGTCATGAATGTAAATGGAAAAAATAGAAGCCACAACTGTGCTTGTAAATTCAAGTACAATTTACAGCCTCACAAACTATTTGAGTCAACAGTATGTGACTGTTCAACCTTCACGGTGACTGGATTTATTGCAGGGCTGTTGTCCTGGACTGCACTAGATTGTGCAAGAGAGAAATAAAACTGGTAACACTTGCACTGTAAAATATGAACCATAAAAAGATTATGTTATTTGTCTATCTTGCCCGAAACCAGAATGCAGACGTGAACCATTGTACACTTTCTGTGCACCACCTAAGATATGCGGCCAGCCAGCACGCAGCCAGACAGACTCAAAGGGAAGCTATAAAAATAGAGAAAACATTATATTATATATCTTGCATGGCCGAAAGAGAGACAACACAGCTTTTGTAGACAAAAGTCGCTTTGCTGCATTAGCCTGTAAGATGGGATCATTTCTCTCCAACTGACAGTGTTTGGGATGTTCAGGCTGTAATGAAGTCCAGACTCCTTCCACGCCGCTTTGAGACAATGCAGATGCCTCAGCTTGCTGAGAGCCCTGACCTCCCGGCAGAGGAACAACAAAGCAAACTAAAACTTCTCCAACAGCACACATTTTATACTCGGAAGCATTTTGCACAAAAAGAAGAAAAAAAACTGTTCAGGGAAGAAACAATCTGAACTCACCTTTTGAGTTGGGTCTATGAACTCGTTTGTCAAGTAAGTCCAGACCAGTCCTCGTCGAGTTGAAGAACAAGGCTGTGCGTACCTGAGGCCACGTCCTGCGCACTTTGCAACACCCTCTGACCACAAAGTGAGATAAAGACGCAACAAAAATAAAAAGCAATTCTTGTTTTTTTCTGTTTCTACCTTTTATCCATTACAGCTTTTTCTTTCTGTCCTACAAACTCAAATTTGGAGGACAGTCTCCTCCGTCACCTGTGTTGCTTCCGGTAGTTTGAGCGGTTGTTACCTGTGCGCAGTGATCCGCGCTGAGTCCCAGGAGCAGAAAGGGTGCGGCACGGTCCGCCGCGGCTGCTGCTGCTCTCTTGCACTAAAGAGGAACGGGTTAGAGCTCTTTGGTATGCTGCTTCTGCAAACCTGAGCGCTCGGTTTCCGCCCCCAGCTGCCCCCTGTTGGCTGACGAGGAGGCAGAACAGCCAATGGCAGGGGAGCTGAAGAGTGATAGACAACGCGAGCAGGGACGTTTTTAGGAGAGTTTATATGATTTTGACAGTGGCGGTGGGAGGTGAATAAATAATTGATACACACGGTTATCCAGAGGTTAACTATGTGTTGTGATGAGGAAGTACAGGACTACATGAAAATGGGCTTTGTAGACATTTACACTGAGAACTGGACAAAGGACATTATCAACAAACAACAAGAGCTAAAGAGGATGCATTATTGTGCAGTGTTGGAAAGTAACTCAGTGCTGTGCTAAAGTACAATGGTACGTGTATTTGAGTATACCCATTGTTGCTTTATACTTCACCCTAATTCAAAGACAAATGCCTACAATACTTAAATCTGCTACTACTACTTTTAACATTGATGGGTAAGTAGAATGTCTCCAAAGAATAAAAATAAACATGTATCTCAGAATTGGAATTAAGTACAGTGTTTCTTTAAATTTCCATTTGAGCAGCTGCAGTTTCTGCTTTCCTTTTGTTACATAGCCTAACTAATCCATTTCATGGTCTAAATCCCTTCAGTTATCGGCATTGTATAAAAGAGAGTGCATGTTGTTGTGGTGCCTTAAGAAAGGGTTTTTTTTGCATTTTATCCTTATGCCAACACTCTCCCTCTGTAGGTCACAAAAGGATACTGTTTCCTTTTGCTTGACATCAGATTCGTTTTATTATCACGTTGTTTAAACGACCCGGGAGAAACTCTATTAGTAGCTTTTGGAGGGAAATATTTGAAGTAGATGCTGTTACTTTGTGATCTCAGAAACTACGTAAATGATGACCAGATATATTCATCGGGTCAGGATTACAACCGAGATATTGTTACTTCATCTGCTGTGGAACTACTAATATCCAATCCTTCATATAACTATTGCATGTGCAGAATTATTTTTAAACCTTTTATCCCCAAAACTCTTTTTGTTCATCCTCATCACAACAAAATCTGCCTCTAGTACAGTACAACAATGACAATGACAGCCACATAAACAACACCACCAACCTCCAGCAACAATGGGCTGTCAGGCTCATCTTTTATTCAGGAGATGAGGGCACGAGGCCTGCAGACAGCCCAGTCCACTGCCCCAGTGAGAGGGCAGAATCCAGACAGGCTGCTTCAACATCCCACAGTAGCAAGGAAAAATGTCAGAAACAAAATGAAGTATTGCATTATATATGTATATATACACCCATATATGTATTGTGTTTTTCCCCCATCTTTAATCAAGAGCGTGTTCTTTCAGTTTGAGCGCATGTTTTAATGATTTCATGTCCAGATTTTGTAATACTCATAACCCTGCTCTCGCACTCAAATAGCATTTTGATTACAGAAATACAGTGGGTACGGAAAGTATTCAGACCCCATTAAATGTTTTAGTCTTTGTTTTATTGCAGCCATTTGCTAAAATCAAAAAGGTTCATTTAATTTCTCATGAATGTACACTCAGCACCACATCTTGACAGAAAAAAACAAATGTAGAAATTTTTACAATTTCAATAAAAAAGAAAAACTGAAATATCACATGGTCATAAGTATTCAGACCCTTTGCTCAGTATTGAGTAGAAGCACCCTTTTGAACTCGTACAGCCATGAGTCTTCTTGGGAATGATGCAACACGTTGTTCACACCTGGATGTGGGGATCCTCTGCCATTCTTCCTTGCAGATCCTCTCCAGTTCCGTCAGGTTGGATGGTGAA